>JARJEC010102307.1:0-18849 GCA_030264575.1 Tachinus sp. AB-2021
ATTTTTCTACATCTACTTAGGATTTCAGTGTCATTTATAATTGACACTTTGTTTTGTTTTGCTTTCTCAAAATATATAGGCTTGCATACTAAGGCGTTGCTTTAAGTTCCTCTAAGACAAATAAATTATATTACTAAATTAATATGTGCAATTTTAGTAATTGATATTACCGGGTGATTTCAAAATTATATACCATTATATTAAGCAAAATAAATACTAATCAGCAGAAGATGCAATGAATGTATTACAGTTCATTGTCAGGAACGATTTACTCATAATTAGCATAATTTCAAAGTCCTTTCTTCTGTGCTAGATTACCAGGTGTAAGGTATGCATGGATGTTTTAAAGTTTATTCTATTTTATACCTATATGAAAAGTATTTCTTAAGAATACAAAATATTTAGTTATTAATGATCTAAAGATGCTTTTAGTCTCTTGACTCTTGACTAAATTTTGAAATCTTTCAAAAACAGTTTCATCAAATTTGTAGTTAGAATATGTATTGGGGATGACGATAATTTATTATTAACGTAAAAAAAACAGAAATTTGATATGCTCTTCCCATGTTCTACTTCCCAAACCGGAAATTTCCTCTAAAAAATTAAAGCCAAAACATTTCAAACAAACTGCTATATCAAATACTGACCAAGGATGTGAAAAAATTAAGAAAAAAACACCTGCAAAAATTTTCATATTTTTCATAAAAAGGTACGCAAAAAGTTTTGTCAAATTCATAATCACCAATATTTTTCTAAATTAGAAATATTTTTATTCCAACTATGCCAAAACTTAAACAATTAAAGCAAATTCTCAAGTGTACTCTATTGCCCATAAATTTAAAAACGTACTATTAAAAAGCCATAATTTTTCACAAATACTACCCTCTAATATCACTAATGTAAGTCATGAATACCAAACGATTCATAGGTACAAATATTTCTACTAGAAACCCTAACAACAAAAATTTTATACAACTTCAAAAATAAAAAAGTGAAAGTGAGCGATTTTGTACCCTTTCTTTTGAACCTATATAATTTACAGGAAGATAGTATCACAACACAATAGAAAAAAAGATTAAATATAAAGTTTAAAAAGAATTATCTTATTTCACGTTGCTACATACGAGCCTTCATAAGAGCCCAGAATGGAACAATTGATTTATAGTGGTACAAAATATTTAAAAAATCAATTATTTCTTTTAAGTTTTGCTTCAATGTGCTACGTAAATCACTAAAGTGCACAGCTCTTATTAAAAGTAAAACAATTCAAAAATGAATCTATTATTTATTTCTAAATCTACTCTATTAAGTCATCAGTTACTAAAAATAAAAAAAATTGAAAGTTCATAATAGTTAATATTATCAAGATCAAAAAGTGTGAGAGTTGCAAGAAGAGCGAGCATAGCAAGCAAGGCAAGGACAGCAAAAAGTATTTCGGAAGTGGCAAACAACATTTTTTAGGCGGCTGTATGTAGCTACCAGTAACAGTGCCAATTTCATAATGTCAAACATTTTTCAGCCGTAGTGTTTTGTAGTAGGAAACAGTCACTTTCAGTAACAGTAATTGCAACGCCAACTACTTTCTGGATTTAAGTGCGGCCAGAAACATTAACCTTCAGATATAGATAAAATGTGTGCTGTCCAAACATTTCATTAGTGGTTATCCCTTCATTCAATCTGAATTTTTAATAATATGTAATGTTGATTGAATAAAAGGCCAATAAGCTTCTATCACATAGAGCAATATGGCCATTTATTTAATTCCTAACAAATGCATTATTTTTCGTTGAATCAGTAAGCTTTGTTTATCAAGCTGTTATTAATTGTTGCGATTTCACTTGTGTTTAAACAATCAAAAAGGAATTCAATTGCACGAAATTGTAATTAAGAGTTACTTGTAGAGAAACAAATAAAATTGCTACAAAGTTCGACATTACAAAGTCTACGGTTGCAACATCAAGCTATCATAAGATCCGTCTCTGTTCTTGGCAAAACTCCAATCCTTCCCAAGTTATTAAGCCAAAAATCAAAATTAGCTTAATTCAGATTAGTAAGAAGAACCACAAAAATACTTTATAAAGATAAAACAAACCATCAGGTAAATAAAAAAAATCGTGCGGTTTTTCTTATACAGATTACTTATGAATATATTTTTGTCAATTACTTTCTTATAAGTTCCTCTTTCATTTGATACACATTTTGCGATAATTGTTCAATTCTACTATGAATTAAAATGCCCAGATATAACGTTAATTCGAAGTTATTTGCTCTATGGGTACAAACTAAGACCATAACGGCCTAAGCAGCGCAAAAAAATATGTACCGCATTCGGAAATGACGCTATATGTGATAAGAAATTCCTCGTGAAATTTCAGATTGATTCATTAAACAGGCTCGGAAGACCAAAGATTATTAACAACGAGGATATTAAAGAAGATTTGTGAAGACTAACTTCAGTACAACATGCATAGAACTTTCAGAATGATGTGAGTGATGAAACCATTCACATCCACCTTCACTAGCTAGGGAAACAAACAAATGAATTCAGATGATAACAAATTAAGCTTCATTACTTTGTTCGACAAACTTCTCGCACTATATAAATTAACCTTTTCTTGATTAGATATTAACTTGCAACAAAGAGTGGATATTGTATTCCAATTCTAAGCGATCTTATCATTGGATATCACCAACTGATCGAATACCACAAACTTCGAAGAATTCTTTTTACCAAGAAAAAAAAAGATTTAATTGCGTGTTTGGTGGATAACAGCCGGAATTGCCAATTATAAGTTCTTGGAAATACCCAAACTATCGTAATAGATCTAATTTTAATCAACTTGTAAAGTCCTATTCTTTCGGGAAAACGCTAATTTCTACAATACCCGCATACAAACATTATTTTGCTGAAGAATAGTGTCTGAGTTCTAACAAATTTTTATATTTTTTTATCAAAAGTTGCATAATATCTATTTGGTTACTTGATATATAGTGTAAAAAGGAATGGAGCTGTAAGTCGTCAAAAGGTTTAGAAAAAAATTAATTTGTCCAGAAAACAGTAAATACTAAATATAGATCAGTATCAAAATATTTAAACAAGAAGGTTGATACCATCAATTAAAAATTTCCTATACCCTTTGACAAAAATGAGGAAAATTGTACTATAAAATGTCAATAAAGATATCTGGTAAAAATGTCAAAAAATATCAACAAACTGTCTACACTTTACATTAAGAAAAAAGTAGAAAAATTGCTAAATTAATAAAATCTAGCAAATGTTATGGAATGTTGATAAACGAACCAGCAAATGCAAAAAAATTTAAATAATTAGAAACGCATCGAAAGCGTCAATAACGTTTAAAAAATTTGAAGACATTTAAATAAAATATTAATAGATAAGTCCCAAAAATATCAATGTACGTTGCGAAATCGGTGGTTAAGGTAAAATTATTACCTTTGAAAAAATAACATACAATGCGAAGAGAATGTAGATGAACAACAAACAATCGAAGTAAATGTTTGAAAATGTGAAAGAAAATAGCGAAAATATTAAAAAATGTACTCAAAAGGCACAAAATTCAATGAAACAAAACTTAGAAAATATGCAAAAACACAATGCAAAAAATATAAAAAAATCAGCAAATAAAAAGAAAAGTGCAAAACGTTGAAAATTATCTGAAATTTTTAAAAAGTAGATAGATATATATATATATATATATATATATATATACAATATAAATGATTAAAAAATGTTAAATAAGCATAAATAATAAATGAATAAAAAAATAAGCAAAATAAATAGAATAAATTTAAAAAAAAGTCGAGAAAATCGTCGTGGATGCCTATCTAAAACATTGAAATCAATTTTTTACAAAAAGTTGGAAATATTTTTGCTGTATATTTTTACTGTGACTCAAAATATTGTTTGTCACTGTCAGTAATATTTCTAGGGCACGAACTTCACGTAGCTTGCCATTTTATAACTAGCAAAGTAAATATAACAATAGCAATAGACAACCTAACGCGCCATTAAATGTAGCACATCAAAAAATGAGAAAAATAAACGCAAAATGACTTGAGCTAGACTACCTTTTAATATTTTTATAGAAAGATCGAATTTAGTATTCTCTTCGATCTTTCATATGAAAAGTTGTGTCTAGATATCAATGGACAGCTTTTCTGAGAGCTGATTGTTGAGTTTCTTCGCAAAATGTAGATATTGTATATAGAAAAATAGCCGCTTCATATGATTAATTTGATTATAATAAGCATATTAAAATTTGTGTTCGTTTTGTTTTGATTTAATCTATTTTGATTAAAATCATGTAGTGAGAGAAGGATTAAGTTGATTTGATAATTAAACCATCTACAGTTTACATCAAATGAGAGAAAATGAATGCTTACAATCCGTGATTAAACTGGAGATTTATTTAAATGAATGTCGACGTGATTGAGTATGTAAAGAGATTGAATTTAATTCGGGCGTCGAGACATTTCATTAATAAATATGACAAATGGTCGGATTGTTTTCTTCGCGAAAATTCTTGTGCACATTTCGCCACGTCATCCGCGCGCGCTCTCCTCACTCACTCGCCTTTTATTTTTCGCCTGACCCAATATCATCGCATGATTCTGAAAATAAATATTGTTATAGCGATAAATAGCATTAAGTGGAGGAATTTGAAATGTGCAAAACACAGTGTCCGTCAGTAGAATGTAGTCCGTTGGCTCTCAATTTGTTAGCTGTACCAGACGGTAGCGAATATAGATATTTTTAACTCGGGAACTATTTGCTTGTTTGCTGCCAAAATGTTTGAACTATGGCAAATAGTTCAGGTTCGTTTACTACAAAAATTGCTTTATTTCTCGTGAATATGCATGTATTTTTATCTCTGCCACTTCTTTCTCTCCATTAGTTAAAAAATTAAAAACCTTTTTGAGACGTTTGGCTATTTTTATTCACTTGCGCTTTCTAAGGAATCGCAGAAAACAACGATATAAATCCAATTTCATTATCACTCGAGATTTAACTGAATAAATTATTATAATTTTTAATTAACTATAATTAATTGCATTGCGTTATCTTGAAAATATGAACCTAATTTCCTTAGATTCCATGTATGCCAGCCTGCTTTATAATCCCCATTTCCGCAAAATGTAATAACACGCGAACATGCTGATGACAGTCAAGGTTATAATTAAAATTACGTATTATACAACACTGCAAAAATAATAGCGAGCAAAGGTTCGAACAAAATATTTTCTATAACATAAAAGACAACGTATGAATATTGATTTGATGGGTATATTGTTTCTGGTTGTTTCTGATTCTTTTACTTATTTAAATTTCATAAACTATTATAATAACAAGCTTATAATTAAAATATTTCTGAGATGAATTTAAATTAAATTTCTATTCAAATTGATTGTACTAATTGTACAAAGTTTCTTTAACGGGAATTTTTTCTTTCTATTGTCAAATTTAAAAAAAAAACAATGTTAAATTAAAAAAAGTTGGTTTTAAAATTTGTATTTTGCTACCTAACTTGAAGGAATTTAATTTAAAAAAAAGTAATGGAAACTTGTAGAACATCATTCTACAATAATTTAATAATTCAAATATTTAAGGGTCCAATAAAAAATATTTAACTATAAATCTAAATCAACTTATGTGACACTGAGAAATGGTTTTTATCCATATTTGGAAGAATTTTATTAAGTTATATTCATTCTGAAGATAATAAAATATCTTTGGGCAGTTTTTTTTTCTACAAACGACAAAAAAAGAATTTAAGCATTATCATCAATACGCAATCTACAGCATTTTTTCACCGTGAAAAAACATTTTCTCGTTTCACCGATAACAGTAAAAATTTTTTTTTCACTGATAAACGTGAAAAACATTAATCTACGCTGTGAGCATTTCAATTAAATTGAGAAATGAAAAAGTTCACTTTTCTAACCTAGAAGAGAAAGTAAATCAACTGATTTTTATGACATTTGAGAAGCTGCGTTTAAAGTTTCTCAAGTGTCAAAACCAAAGCCGCCTAATTTGTTCTTTTTTCATTTTTTACGACAAAATTCTGCCGATTGGGGAAAATAGTATTCAAACCTTGCTAAGAAAGTGCCCTTACAGACCTTGAGCAATTATAAACTTTGCCCGCAGTCTGCAAGAGAGCACTTTCTTACCTAGGTTTAAAATATACTATTTTCCACATCCGGTTAGAAATGTAATCTGTAAACACCTCAATTAATGTGAGAAACTTAACTTTTCTCACCAAGGGGAGAAAGTAAATCACGCGATTGTTATGTCATTTGAGAAGCTGCGTTTAAAGATTCTCACGAGTTAAAACCAAAGCCGCTTAATTTGTTTTTTTTTCCTTTTTTACGATAAAATTCTGCCGGTTGGGGAAAAATAGTATTCAAACCTTGCGAAGAAAGTGCCCTTGCAGACCTTCAGCAAGTATAAACTTTGCGCGCAGTATGCAAGATAGCTACCTAGGTTTGAAATATACTATTTTCCACAACCGGTTAGAAATGTAGGCTGTGAGAACCTCAATTAAGGTGAGAAAGTTCACTTTTCTCACCTAGGGAAGAATGTAAATCACGCGATTTTTATGACATTTGAGAAACTGCACTTGAAGTTTCTCCGGTGTCAAAATCAAAGGCGCTTAATTTCTCTGTCAGAAATATTAATCTTTTTTCCGTTTTACAACAAAATTCTGCCGGTTGGAGAAAAATAGTATTCAAACCTTGCTAAGAAAGTGCCCTTACAAACCTTGGGCAATTATAATACTTTGCCCTTTCTTACCTGGGTTTGAAATGTACTATTTTTTCACTGTTATTAGTGGAAAAACTGTTTCATTGACAGTGAGAATGTCAGTTGTATTACAGTAAAATCTCTAGTTGCGGACAGCTCCAATAAGAGGACAAAATTAGTTGGAAATTTCACTGTATATGTAAAATTTATTTCGATCGACCTACGTGATATTTTTGATTTTATTTACTTTTTTTTGCCATAGTAGAAAAAATGTTGTTTGTATTTCGTGGCAAAATTCGTGCTTCATGCCGTTCGACTGTATTAGTTCTCTCGACCTGACTAGAGCTTCCGTCGAGACGAGATTAATCAAATCTTGCTCTTATCCCGTCGAGATTATAAAAAAATGATCTTGATTTGATCTTGCCGAGATATCATCAATCTCGATCTTAAATTTCGTAAAATCTCGAGAAGATTAAAAAAGATAGTTTAAAGAAATATATATATATATATATATATATATATATATATATATATATATATATATCTTTAAATGCGAGATCTCGTCGAGACTTCGTCTTAATTTGGTCTTGATCTCGATCTCGATCTTAGAAAAAAATTAATTTTGTCTCGCTCTTGATTTCGAGACGAGGTCGACGTTTGCTCGTCTCGGCAGAAGCTCTAGACCTGGCGGTCTACGGTCTACGGTCCTCAGGCGCTATAAAAACGCTCATTTTGCGCACTTAATACAAAAATAACTAATTATTGAGAATAAAATGGTTTCCAATTTCAAATTTTTTTGTAAAAATATCATGTGTAAGATTAAATAAGCACCTAGGAAAACTTCCTTTATATTTCTTGAAAACATGAAACATGTTTCTCCAAAATTGCAATTAACAAAGAAACATTAAAAATCATTTTTCAATTTTCATCCAGCAAATATTTTAGTTTTAAATAGTTGATTTTGTCAACAAATATTCGTTACAAAATGATTGGCAGAGTATTTGGCAACAAAGTATTATATTTGAGTTTGTTTCCGAAAAAAGAAAATATTGCATGCATGTAATCAAATTTAACTATTTGAATATAAACAAATAATTAATAGAAAAAATTTGGCAAAAACGCATATTTAAAATATTTTGCAGGAAAATTCATAGTTACAATGGATAATGTGAATTTTCGTTAAATTTGAAAGAATGAAGTAAATTGCTTATTTTTAATAATGCTCTAAATAAAAATTATTTTGAATTTTTTAAAATAACTGCATAATTTAAGGATTTCAAGACATAGCCAACTGCATTATATTGTTTTTGTAGAATTAGATTTTTTTTCTTATTTTACGTTTTGTTCGTATCAAAAAAATTCATACATTAACTAATAAGGAATAAAAAAATTTAAAAAAGCCTTATTGTTTTTCTATTCTTTGACTCTTGGGAAAAGCAACAAGAAAAAAACTTATTTTAAAATCAACCAAAGTAAATAAATAAGGAAAAAAACTAACTATATTTTTATTATTACTTATTTTTGTTATTTATTTTATTTTTCTGTTTGTGCATGTCTTTTAATATACTATTGGCGGATTAAACACAGTTTTGAAGAACAATTTATATCGAATTTTTCTGATAAAATCAAATTGTACGTTGTGGCCAAAATTTTACCCATTTCCAGTTTTGCTACCAAAAATAGCCAAGATGGACGTGCGCTCTCAAATGCTAATCTTTGTAAATAATGCATAAGAAATATTTTTCCAATTATAAAAATTGATAATATAAAACGCGATAAATAATAATGTCGCAGTAAAATCCGTTTATATTACACATATGATTCAAAATAATGAGAAAAAACTGATAACGACTTATAACATTTCATTATTATTTTTAAAATTATTATATAAGAATATATTCAAACATCAATCCAATGGTGTGTGCCAATAAATTGCTTTTAATTTAATAGAAATAAATTGCTAATCTATGATAAATTCGTTGCTTTCCGTCAAAATGACAAAAAAAGCTTGACTAGATGGGTACATTTTTGTTTCAAATCCAATAAACGAGTATATTATTCAACGGCAATAACAAATCGATCGGAATGTCCTATAATTGGAACATCTGTTTTCAGCCGTAGAAATCAATAAGTTGCGGTTAGTAATTATAAATTACCGAATCCGTACCGATATAATAGAATTAGCTAGACAATTTGATTAGGTGTTATATTATGCAATACAGCTTATTAATTTGATTATTATATAATTACTATGGATAATAGTATATTATTATATGAGCAAGTAAAGATTTGAAAATGGAGTACCCATTTGACTGAATAAAACCTTTTTTTTTCAAGCTATAAATTAAAGAAAAAGAAATCGATTGACCGCAAATTATGGCGCAAAATAAATACTCTTACATTATAATTAAAATTTAAGCATAATTGATTCATATTATTTATTTATGATATTAAAATTTTCTTATTTTTTAATATTTTTAATTTTCTTATTTACATTCCTTATTTTTATTTTTTGTTTGTTTGATACATTTACATTTTATTAATTCTAAAATATAATTTGTTGTGTTTACGTTTTTATAATAATTTCGTTTAAAAACATCGGATCCGGTCGGATAGTAAATAAGATCCGGCCGCAACACAATTTTTCAAATATTCGCCGGATCCGTCGGATATCTAGTGCCGGCGGCATCATAAATAATTATACATTTCCAATTCTTTCAAAACTCAGTTTGTGTTTCATACATTACTGCGTAAAACACTATAAAAATAATAAAATAAATTTACATTTTATTACTTTTAATTTGAATATTTTAACATAATTTAATACTTATCTATTTTCTGAATCGTTTTCTTTATGTTGGAGAAATTATAATAACAAATAGTAATAGTAGAGTAATACCGGTCGTGTCAGATCCATTAAACTGAGATTTACACTAATATAAGTACACTCGGGGGAAAACTTGAGATTTGCATGTATTCCCATGTAACTAACTAGTGGACCGGCAATCTACTAAATTTGAATTTGCACTAGACAGGAAAACCTCTTCCAATAAGTTGTATTCCACAATAGATAATATTTGAGTCGTTTAAAAACAAATAGGAACATTTTAAATGAATTAATTCTGCGGTTTTCTTTGGTAAATAATTGTAGTTTTTGATAAATAAAAAAAACTATTTCTAAATAATGATTCTTTATTTTTCTATGGAAATGTTTGTTCAAAGTTTTGCAAGCTAAAGGTATCTGTGTGATAGTTTTCAGAAATATATTTAAAATTTGAATTGATTCGTCTGTGAATGTAACCACAATAACTAAAAGTAAACAAATAGTATAAGAATAATTGTATTAATTAATATTTTCATTAAAATTAAACCTATCACAATTAAAGTTTATTGAATTATTTTCTCTTCTCCATTTGTTATTTATTATTTGTTAAAAATAATAAATTCAATACTATTTATAAAATTAATAGCAGATACTGTACAAACAGGTCAAATTCAGGATGTAAGCCAGATATCCGCTACATCCCCTACAATAACATTTCCTAGTAATTTCTAATTGCCAACATGCTAGTTGCTTTTATTCTATCGTTGTTATTTCTGTATTTCCTAGAAAATATAAAAAAATATCCTGCTATTTGCACATACAATAGGGACGCCTACAACATTAATCTAAAATATTTATTCAACTGGTTATCGACTTCGAGGTCCTTCCGCTGTGTTTATGTAGGTATGTGTGTGTTGAGTTAATTAAGTTATTAGATTATTTTAGAATTAATTCAATGTTATCGTGGGTAATATAACCACCACACTTTTAAGTTTATATATTTAAGACTTAAAGCAAAGTTTTAATTAAACATTTGTGGGACATACTTTGTTTGTTAAAATAATTGAGTAAACTTCTTGGATAAAACTCCTGTCATCAAAAATTACTAGAAGCGTTATCCTAAAATCCGTTTCAATTATTTTAACAAACTAATAACCTCTGGACGTCTAACCCTTCTTTACTAATGACACACCGACGCTGGTTATCTTTACAGACAACAAAGCATCAATAAATATTTACAAGAAAAATTGCAGAGACTATCTATCTTATGCGTTGATAAAACCACAACAACAGGATTGCTACTGTTAATGACAATTCCACCGACTAAAAAGGTCGCTCGCTGTTATTAATGAATGAAATAAATAAATAAATAATTAAATAATTTAGCCAAGATTCGGTCTCGGTTGAACCGAATCCGATAACGACGATAGCGTAGATATTGTACAATCTAGTTTTTCTCTTTCGTTCATCCATTAAAAAAAAAAACCAAAAAACTTCTCTCTTTTTTTTCTTAAAAGCAAGAACATTTAAATTTATTTTTATAAAAGTAGAAAGCTTAATTAAATTTATAAATTGATTTTTTACAAAAAAGCAAACGTAAAGAAAGGTTTTGTCCTTGCAACACGAAAAAATTAAAAAAAGCAAAATATTGTATTGTATGTATGTAATTGTATGTTTTTATTTTTCTTTACTTTTTAAGTCTATGTTTTTTATGATCTATTTATGTTCCTTTATTATAATGTAGGATTATTTATGTAAATAAAAATTATTTCTATAAGTATTTGTAAAATGGTGTTTATACCGTAAATAAAGTATTATTGTTATTATTATTATTATTATTATTATTATTATTATTATTATTATTATTAAAATAATTTACTTTTAGTTATTGTAAAGTTAAAAAAGTGGCTTAATTAAAAGTCAATCGTAAACAACAAACAGAGAATTTTGGTTTCTTTTTTTTTAAATCATTTTTCAAAAATGCTTTCCAGCCTTTTTAGCATCAAAAAGATAGGGAGCAAAATTATTTTGTAATTTTATAAATATTGAATTCAAACAGTTTTTTATAAAATTTAAAAACTATCATGTGAAAATGGAAAACTGAAAAAAAAATCTTAGAAATAATAATGGAAATTTTTGGGCCAAATACAGAAACCTACTATAAGTAACCGCTTATTAAAACGCTCACTTAATAGAGGCTACTTTACATGTATTTTTGCTGGTGCATGAACAATTATACTATCATGGGAGGTGCCCTATTTAAAGGAGTTATCCACTATTAAATAATTTAAATTGCTTAAGACGTTGCTTACCAATAAAATACAAGACAGTGGAATCGTACCACAGAAGAACAAAAAAGTTAATTTAATATTCATATCTTGACAACAGAAAGCCCAAAAAATCGCCTTCATCGAGAACCTCAAAAATATGGATAGCAACTTCCGTGAAGTAACGCAAACTGTAATTTTCAAATGCTACACAACAATGTTATATAATTTTTCTTCATAGGATTACAAAATATCGAAGTCTGTAATAACAATATATCGATTCAACAAAGTCACAAACAAAATGTTTTTATTTAATGTATTTTAACTCGATCTTTTCAATAGAAGTTTACAAAATTTAATAAACCAGTCAATTCAAGTGAATATTTGTTGCTATATGAAGCAACATGTATAAGTTTTCATAAATTTGAAGTCCAGATTTGTATGCAACAAGATACAGAATAAAATAATTTAGAAATGGTTTTCGCGAATGTTTTTTTCTTCTAAACATGAAATTATTTCAACAAAGTTTATAGTTTTTTATTTGCATTTTCTCTATAAGACGGCTGTCGTATATTTGGAAGCTTTTAGATAGCAATTTAAGTCTAATTATATCAGACGACAATCGGCCTCTTGTTTTCATTATTAACTTAATTTGTATTAACATTAATAAAAGGTTTCTGAATCTATACGCGAAAATTTGTTAGATATTTTCATTGGTAGTTGCTTGTCAGTACATGTTCAATCAAATATAACAATAAAATATATTTTTCAAATTCATGCCTATAAGTCCATAGGTATAATACTAAAGGCTGGGCAGCTTTCATCCAGGACGTATTGCTATTTTAGGTGTTGGGATATGGAAATCTGTTAAGCAAAATTACAACAAAATTTGAAAATAACCATAGACCTAGGTACATTTTAAATCTTCACTGTGATATTTTAGATATTGTTGAGAGGCAACCACTAGGAAAATTGCAAGACCACTTGAATATCACATTCTATAATTTGAAGATTAAAAATTTTATTTTACTTACAATAGGTACATACAACCTTTGCTATAAACAAATTTTTCAATTCCAAATTATTTTTTTTCGAGTCTTTACTGTTATTTCAGCAATTCTCGTGGCAAAATTTCCGTAAATTTTGAAAACACATATAATCTCAATTCCCAGAAATTTCAAAATGACTAAAAAATCTATCAAGTTAATAAAATCGACATTGATCTAAGAATTTTGATAATTTTGTTAATGAAAATTGTAATATCTGCATAATCGGCGTCTTTAAATTATGCAGATAAAGCTGGAGAAGACCTGTTTCCATTTGATTAAAATAAGCCACAATTTCATTTGCTGAATTTAATTAAACAACTATTTAATGGACTGAAGTTGGTTATTGTAACTCAAGTGATAATGATGTAACTTTAAATATGGCAAAAAAACGTAATGCAGCTTTAACAAAATACTAAATATTCAACCTTCCACAACACAAGATCAATATAAAGTACCAAAAAAAGAATTTTATCTTTTTGAAGGTACTGCAAAGAGCAATTTAGATTGTCTATATATTCACTCCTCTAAAAACCAACTTAATGCAAGGAGATCTCGCTATAAAATTTAGAAATAAACTTTTAAATAAGTCCTTAAATTGAGTCTATTTAAGGATCATACTGAAAATGATAAAAATTTAAACTCCGCAACAATATAAGATGACCATTGATAATGATATAAAGATGTCAAAAAATATTTGGTTTAATGAAGTCAAGGTGAGTGGTTGTGTGCCTTTCTTGTAAACGGTAAAAGATCTAGTATCTTTTATCGTCTAAACTGTCTAGAAGAACCAATATAATTTACAGACAACTAATATCACAACGACTATGTCGCCATAGAATCAAAATAATAAAATAAATTACATTAATTAATTATATTTGCTTTTTTAATAAGATAAGTTTAATAAAATACTTTTCTTATATCTCCAGCGTTAGGTAGTAAGGTCTTAAGTCTAAAATTAGTTTTTGAATATCATAGAATTTGCGTCCTTTATACCAGTCTAGTAATACAAAATTTTAACATAAAGCAATGACAATAATTTTATAACATCAATCTTATTTCAATATTCGCTAAAGTCAAACGTATCATTCGAAAAAAAACGTCTTATGTCCTTTAGTAACTCTTAAAAATGAAAAATATGACTTAAGACCTTAACTACCAAACACTAAAAATATATTTGTGGACTTTAATTTTTATAATTTTCCGAATAAACAATATAGAATTCCAGCTGCTCAAGACTTATGTATGTATGTATTTAAGGACTCTTCTGGAGGATATTTCTAAAGTTTATGATTTAAGTTTATGAAACTTTATATTGTTTTTTTGTGTCTAATCAATAATTATTTTTTTAATTAAATATATACAATTCTAAAAATCATAAAATTAAAACTCCACAAATATAATAAGAAAAGTATATTTGTGGAGTTTTAATTTTATAATTTTCAGAATGAATATTGTTTAATTCCACCACATTCGGACAAATATTGAATTTAAATTATACCAGTTTATTTTTGCATTTATATTATTTTTTTAATTTTCAGAATGCCCTAAAATAGATGTCTTGTGTCCCGAGAAGAACATTTAGTGACTGAGCAACCCTAGATATTAAAAAAGCCCTATGTTACGTGCCGAGCACATATTCAGCAACAATTTTTAATAATTGTATAGTGAATGGAACACTTATTGGTATTTTTATTCAAAAAATTCGTTTTAATAATATGATTTGCAATTTCTTTATATAATAATTTGACGCTACTTCTCATAGAAGCTAATCCCAATTTAGGCAACCTGTTTTCGTTATTAACTTCAAATAACATTTGATTGTTGCATTTTGTATGTTTTTGGAAAAAATAACAATTTAGTTTTCCAAAAAAGTAAATTCCAAAATTAAAAAAATCTTTTTGTGTTTGTAAGAAAAAAAGGTTTTCTAAAAATATGTATCAAGTAGATCATGTAGATATGTTTCAAATAAGAATTTTTTATGACAAAAGTCAAAATTCAAAATTAAAATGTAAAAATGCATTATTCTTCATTGCAAATCTTCTACTTTATTTGTGTTATAAATATATAAATAATATTTAAAAAAAACTATGAAAACTTGAAACATCCAAAAAGGCAAACTAAACAGAAAATCAAATAGATTTTTTCTGCCTAGTTTTTCAAAGTTTCTTCTACTTTTTATAACTACATTATTTTGATCATTTGAAAGAAATATAGTTTATAGATTAATCCAAAAAAATTATAAAAACTGTTATTAATAAAGTTTTCCTTGAAACAAATTTTTAATACAAACTAAATTTAAGAAAGGTTCCATTGGTATGTGATAAACAGGTGATTACTATTAATAAAGAAAACAAACAAATTTATTGTTTTTAACTGAAAATACGTCTTACAAAGACATAAATATGTATATGTCTGCATGCAAATTAATTTGTCGACGTATTTCCACGTTTTAAAATCGATAAATTCGTTTGTTTTCTATACTCATACCATTCGTTTATACGTTTTAACTTTCCATATATGATTATAACTGTTTTCTAAAAAGCCTTCTCCTTAAAACATCCAGAAAGCAAAAAAAAATTAAGATTTCTAAAAATAAATTCAAAATGTGCTTTTTTTAGAACTAAAGACGCTTGAAAAATTATAATAAAAATGATTTGCCTATATTTTTCTTAAGAAAAAATACCAAAAATAGATTATATTGGATATGGCTACAAAAAAAAATTAGATTTTGTCTAAAAAATAATTTAGAAAATTTCGAGAATAGACTTTCAACCGAGAAATGTATAGATATTTTGTTTATACTACAACGTCCTTGAGACAAATAAAAAACTTGTTTGAACGACTGTTCAATTATAAAAAACTTTAATTCAATCAGATACAGTACGACATACGTTTCGGAAAACGCTGTTTCCTTCAGTGTTCTAAAAAAATTATGTTTTTAATTGATGACCATTAATTTTTTTAAACACAAAAAAGGGAATCACTAGTTTCCGAAACGCTGTTTATAATTAAATAAATAAAAAACGTTTTTTAAATTTAATAATCCTACAGTCGTTTGAAAAAAATTTTAATTATGTATAGATAATTTATTTTATTATGTAAAAATAATAATTAAGAAACAAAAACAATCCTTTGGCCTTTTTTACTAAAAAATAAAATTTTCTGAAATATGGCTTTGTGGTACATATAAATGTATCAAAAAATATTCTAGCTTGATAAGATACATCGATTCTTTAAGAGAAAAAATAACTAATATTATTATAAAATAAAATATCTTGAAATTGAAATAAGAAAACATTTATTAATACATTTTTATTGTATTTCATAATAATGTGACTAATTAACCGCAGCCTACAAACGTTTTCTTTGGTCGTTAAGCTGTAAACTGTTAATTAATTAAATTGAAATATAAAATGTAATGAAAAAAAATTTTAAACTAACAGTTTTTAATAAACGATTCGGCTTCTGTTCGAAAATAAAGTAGGAAATTTGGTTAGTTTTTGTTCCGGTTCCGGTTCGGTTCGAGTGTTTATTCATTAATTTTATTAAAATTATAGGTTTCTAACAATTTTTAGCTGTTGCGCGAATTAAGCTTGATAATTCTGGAATGTATGAACAGCTTGTATAAAAATGTCAGAATAAAATGCATACATCACATTTGACGTATTATTAATTACAAAAATAATATTCGTCAGATTCTTCAATAATCAAAATTCCAGTAAAAACAATAAACATAATCGGCGTTAAATAATCAATGTAATTACATATTATGGTATTATTCAATCATAGAAATAGAGCACAGACAAATTTCAGCCATGATTCATTTTGTATACGACCTTGAATTAAATCATGCACAACATATCGATTAGAAAACCTCGCGTCTAGCTACAACTTCCAGACAAACAAACGATATGTAATTGCTTAAATTACATACAAATTAAAACTAAAGCAACTAATGGCAACAAGTTTAATTCCATTTCCTATTAAAATATAATAATTATGATTACAAAATAATTAGCATGCTGATGGAACTGATGCAAGGTGTTTTGTTACATTCATGGCAGGGGTGAGGTAGTGAGTGAATTCAGGTTAAATTTCGGTGTTATTGTCAAGGCCCTTACTATCTGAAGTGCCTTATTATATAGATTAAAAAAATTAAGATAAGGAAAATTAATGATTTTATTTTATTATTATAATTATTTTTTAAAAACAAAACAAAAATTAATAATCGATAAAAATATATTTAAGCTTCAGTCAAGGTCTGTTAAAAAAACATTATGTCATTTGATCGATTGATTTTTTTCTTTTAACGATCCATTGTAGTGTTATCGGTATTATGTTTGATAGACGGCATAATTTTTGGATTGCCAATTAAAAAATAGTGTTTGATTTGAAATTTGTTTATAACTGTGAATTGTCAAGGTCTCTACAAAAATAAATCTGTTATGAGCATATTATTTGAGGTGTATTAAAAAACATGAAATAAGCGCCTTTTGCTGTGATTTTGGAATTGATACATTTAAACTTATTTGATAGCTTGGATTCGGGGTGGGGGGAAAGTGTAAATTTGAGCTTATGAATAGAACGCGTTGTCCAAGGTCGCCACATGCGTAAATGTCAGGAGTGAGACAATAGATGGAATGCGAGGGAATTTGACGTACTTTTCAGCTTGCATATCCCAAAACCCATATCCAAGGTGTCATTCAAATGTAGTGCAGAACACTAAAACACTGTGAACATTTGGCGTTTGAAAATCGCGGTCTACAACTGAGAAGCTCGCCAAAAAGAGCCCGGCCAGAGCGCAATATCCAAGTCAAATATATATTCACACTTGTAAAACGCGCTTCTTTGAAAAAGAGGCGACAGAACCTTGCGGTTAAATTAAATTTGAAAAAAATAATATTATGTATTACAAAAACGTTCGTTCTGAATGGTGAGTATTGATGCGCGGTTTAATCAACACGAGATGCACTTCAGTTAAGTTGATAGTAAGATTTGGTGAGTGCAGCGGTTTTTTTAAATAATTAAGCGGATTGATGCAACACTCCACTGCGGTGTGTCGTCACATACTGACGTCTCCGCTAGACGGTGTACTCCAGGTCTCGCCAGACAGAAACCCGATTTGAACTCGGCATGTCTCGTGTGCACCGAGACCGCGCGCGCTTGGTAGGCAACCGCCGATTATGTAATATATCTACATTATTTACTATGATGCACAATCAAAAACATTTAAATATAGACAAAAAATATGCGTGCCCCCACCGTCGACGTCTCGCTGCATCCGATATATTTACTTATTCCGTCAACAAATCACCTTTAGCAATTTAACGCGCATCGATATTAATTACCGCACATATTTTTAAAGTAGCTCGCACCGACACAGCAATTAAATTATATGCAATGCATTATTATTAATTAAACATTATCTATTCAATTTATTATTAATAGCTCCATCAATGCAAAATGAAAGGAAAATTTTGAATATTAATCAGAGCATATTGTTTAAATATTTATACAGTGAATCGCAATCCGGAACCAAAACCGGGCTTATTATTATAATGCCCCTAAATAATCAAACAGGACAATTAGATGGTAGCTGTAGATGTTAGCATTGCCTTTCAAAATGTAGTTGCGTGCGTGGTATTTAATAATAAATAATAGCATATTCAAACAACTAATAAAAATATATTAAATAGTATACGTATATAATAAAATTACAAAAAATATTTACTTTAATCTAGCAATAAATTATATTTTAAAAATTATTTAATAAAACTAAATTAATAATTTTTTATTGCTATTATTTGTGTTTAATTAAATTTTAGAACTGCAAATAATAAAAAATAAATCTCCGAACCCTTTTTGCTGTGTGTTTTATAATTGACGAAAGTTGGGAAACATATTTTTTGATTAAAATTAATTGATTTCATTAAAGAGAACACACAAAAA
>JARJEC010102358.1:0-11373 GCA_030264575.1 Tachinus sp. AB-2021
AAAATATTAAAGTTGTGAAAAATAGTTGCAAAATATGTAAACATTTGCAAGAATATTTATATAAAACAATGTTAAAACATTTCACGAAATGTTTAAAAGTATGGTAAAAGGTTAAAAATATATTGCAAAATTTACGAAATATTGTGAACATAAAAAAACAATAAATTGTTACAATTTGCTTCAAAATTTTGCAAAACGTTAAATGCTAAAAATGTACCGCAAAATACTGAAAATATATCTTAAAATGTTGTGAAATCCCAGCCAACAGTGTCAAATCATATACCCGTCATTTTTTTTGTAATCCTCGTGATTATAATGATATATGTCCAATATATGACGTCATTTTCAGTCGAACAAATGACGTCTCATTCTCATCTTTTAAGACGTCATATTTGTGATATACTTTTTAGCTTAAACTAATTTACTAATCTTTAACTTTAATATCGTCCAAAACTATGACCAAAAAATGACGTCAATACAATGTGTTTATACTAACTGGGACGTTCTCACAAATCATGTGCAAAAACTAAGCACACTCATTTTTGGTGGGCATATAGTTGATATTGAAGATTGTGAATGATAATAGCAATATTATTATTAATTTTATGTTAATAATGGTTCAATAGGATATAACTTATTTTGTATTAAACGTTTTGATTGCCAATCTTCCTCAGTGTATTTTTTATAAAGAAAAACCCTGTCTTATTGAACCATTATTAATATAAAATTAATTTCTATATTTAAAGGACGTGAAATAAAACTACATAATATTATTATTGTTAATCAAAAAAACTAAAATTCGCCTGGTTCAGTACTGAATATCCGAAGTTATGGTAACTTCGGATATTCAGTACAAGTCTGAAGTGGAATTAGTTCAAAGAAAAAGATGTCCGCCACTTTATTGGATGGAAGTTTGGATAAAAGATGATTTAAAAAATGCCAGCACGTCTACTTTACGTCAGTAACTGTCGTCATTGTCACGTTTCTAAATGAAGTCTTTGGTTTCTGACATATTTTCGTCTTTTTGTCGTTACATTTACGTCATGTTATAAGGCATAATCACGATGATAAAAAAATAACTGCTGGCATGATATGAAACATTGCCATTAGTTCTTACAAAATGTTGCAAAATATTTGAAAAAATGCTGATAATAACCCTAAAAATGCTGCAAATGCTTAAAATGTTCCAAAGTGTAAAGAAAATTTTCAAAACATACAAGTGTTTGTGTGGACATATTCTGAGAGTATATCCTAGCCAGCAGAGACACGTCACATTCGCCTCATTTTTGGTCATAGTTTACGTCAATATGAGTTAAAACATGACGTAATTATGTCGACTAAAAGACAAAAATATGTCCAAAATTTTTAATTTAGAAACGTGAAAGTGACGTGCTGGTAATTTATTCAATAAGCTTTTATCAAAACTTTCTTCCGATAAAGTGGAGGACAAATTTTTTTGACTAATTCCATTTCAAACTGGGACTGAATATCCGAAGTTACCTTGGCTAGCTACTGTTAACAATTGCCATTATCACCATTCTCAAACTCAACGTTTTGCGCATGAAAAATAAGTGAGGTTAGTTTTGGCGTATGCACAAGGTAGTAACGGCGAAAGCCAATGGGTGTGACTCACGGCGCAAATTTGTTATTTTTGACTTAGTACGTACGTCATCTATGGGGCATATGACGTTATAATTACAAATAAAACGATGTGAATATGACGTGACTCTGCTAGCTGTGATATCTAAAAATAAAATAATTCGGAAAAACGAATTATCGTTTAACTTGTTGACAAAAAACTAATTACTTCGTATAATACAAAGTTAATAATAAAATCTTGCAAAATAACAAAAAAATACTAGAAGTGTGAAACTATTGTTTACATTCGATTGTTGTGTAGCAACGTGAAATAATTGATTTTAAACTTGATATTTTTTTAAATTATATTATTTTGCTTGTAAATTTGTTTTGGGATTTTAGACCTAGACAGTTAGTCTAGTATCTTGTTATATTGTCTACAAGAAGAGCATATATAACAAGCGAGTTTAACTATAATTACTACGCTTTAAATATGATAAACTTCATATATTATAATTGAAATTTATAACTAATTAAGGACTAATAAGTGGAATAATAATCTTCCAGTATCTCAAAACTTAAGTTTTGAACAATCAGCGATATGATAAAAGTTAAACAAAAATAAATTTTATTTTATCAGAAATATTAGTAGCATGGCAACTGTAACACTATAATAATACAAAAAAATCTAATTAAAAATTATAAAAATCACGTTATACTGGTTTCGGTTTTTAATTTAATTAATAATGATTTAGCTAAGAAACCTTATGCTCATCTTTTGTTCGACCTTTGCACGTTGTAACGCCTTGCAGAATTCGCCGAATGAAATCATCTGATCGCCATCTTCGTCGGATTCCAATAATGTTCGGTCGGCAATGTTTGATAATTGTTCTTTGTCGATGTTGGCTCCAACCATCATGTGGAGAATTGCGAGCAGTTCTTGACGAGAAATGAAGTTGTCGTTGTCCAAATCGTACAAATTGAATACGTCTGGATACAAATAAATGGATTAATTAAAATTTCATTACTACTGAGTAAGGGGCTTGCAGTCCCGAAACGTATAATGATTTAAGTAATTAAACGATTTATAAAAAATAACATTATTTTTTATATTTGATTGTATTTGACTCTGTTTGTTTAAACACATTTTAAATGAATATAAATAAAATAAAATCAATTATTTCAAAATATGTAACGTTATATTGCGTCGTAAAATATACGTTATATATTTTAAACAATTTAATTTATTTTATTTTATTTATATTAATTATTTTTTGTTATATGCTGTTAAATCTACTGACAATAAAATTAAGGACTTTCTTAACAATTAAAATAAGAAAAGCATTCAGATTAAATTTTAGATAGAATGGTTTTCTTTTTAAAATTATAAAATTGTTGTCATTTAATAATTTTAAAAAAACTTACATCTTAATTTATCCTCTCTGGAATTTGTCTTTGTCGCTTTGTTCTTCCTTATTGGCCTAAAATGTGCCAGCACGCGCAAAAACTGCCTGAAATTAACTTCTGCGCTTCCGGGTGCAAAAAACGAATCTATAATGCGTTCACCTAAAGGATTTATGGCAATTTCGGGAATTCTTAAAAAATTATCGCGACTCAAACGTCCGCAATCGTTCCTATCCAACGCTGAAAATCTCGAATACAACCTCTCGATTTGATTAGGCGTAACTGTAATAGATTAATCATTTTTAAATTGGTAACGATATATAATTTATGTACTTACATCCAGTTTCTTCTTGAAGCTCTTTGATTTCATCGTCTTGCAAAAGGAGCGACGAATTGTTACCCATTTTTTTTTGTTCGTATTGTATCTGGACTTTACCATAAAACACGTTCAATTGTTTTGGTGCTATCTTATCATGTGATTGCGAGCAGCTGCGACTGATTAAAACTGGTTAAAGCATGTGTGTGTGCATTTTTTTCGATAGCGGGCACCATCTAACGATTACTGTTAGTGACTATTATTGGAGTTTAGTAATTATCAATTAATGAGCCTGATGATATGGCAACACATTGTATTAGGAGTCATGTTGTATTTTTATTGTAATTATGACTTTCATATATAATATTGATCATTTTTTATGTAAGGCAAGGTTGTTAAAATCATTATTATTAATGGTATTTGCAGGTCATAAATAAAAACGTTGTTTACAATT
The DNA here is from genome assembly GCA_030264575.1 of Tachinus sp. AB-2021. NCBI lineage: Eukaryota > Metazoa > Arthropoda > Insecta > Coleoptera > Staphylinidae > Tachinus > Tachinus sp. AB-2021. The sequence goes on from JARJEC010102358.1 coordinate 3,753, forward strand.
TTAATAATGATATTTGTATATAATCTAGAAGTTTTTGAAACTAATACTAAATTTCCTCAAAAAACATTACGTTTTGTCAATTCTTTTGTTAGTTCTTATTTAATTATGCGACTCATTAAAATAATTGTTATAGTTATTTACATGTTGTTAAAACTGAAATTGCGTTTACGGAGATTTCGAATTTTATCAATTTTTAACCAAGAAATCAATCAGACAAACAGTGTAAGTCAAGTTTCAAGTAAAAATTGCTGGTGCACAAGAAGGTGTTTTACTTGAAACTTGACTTATACTGTTTGTCTGATTGATTTCTTGGTTAAAATTGATAAAATTTGATATCTCCGTAAACGTATTTTAGTGCATCTTTATTGTTAAAAAGTTTCAGCTATAAAAGCGTTTACTTGTTAATAAATAAGTTAAGGTGACTTTTTAACATTTAGACCAACGTTTCTAATTTGTATTGTTTTTTTACTTGCACTGAACCTCATGCATTGGCAAAATAAACAAAGAAAACAAAAAGGGCGTATTTTTGCCTCAGCCACACGTCAAAAGCAACAAAAAAATAACTAAACCTCTCGACATTTTTTCCATTGTTGACCAGATTTTCTAAAACTCGAGAAAAAAGTATTCCAAATCCAAATATGCCTTCGTATCTGAGTTATTCGCTTAATTACAAAACTGCCTTTAATTGACTAACTATTTTTTCAACTTGCATATGAACGAACATAATTCAATATCAACAATCAGCAATCTTCAGATAATAACTATATATATTTTTTTGTATATATTTAAATTTATTTAAAATAAATGATTAATTAAGAATGTTTTAATGAGGTCAGTGTGAGTGGTTATACGTCTTAAGATTGTTTTGTTAAATGAAAATGTAGGTTGGCAGAACTTGGGTTGGTGGTCGATCTTCTGGAGCAGCAAATCATGCGCATATAACTTCATTGTGTTTGGTGCTTCTATTTGTCAAACTAGTGCTACGCGAAATTGCTGAAAATGGGCTGGAAATTTTATCCTGCGGTGAACTAAAGGTATAATTACAATTAATTAATCATGTTTTAACAATTTTGATAGTTATTAATGCCGCGGCTGCAAAATTTATTAGTAAAAATGTAAGCTGTATTGTTATGATTTTCTTCATCGGATCAGTAAAAAAGGCAGCTGAAGTTATCGTATATTACTTAATCGGTTTATGCCAAAATAATAAATTATTTTAATAAAACAAATACGGGAAATGTCAAAATATAAACCCATCTTTATGACAGCTGGCACAGCCAACTTACAGCTTCTGTGAGTTTGTGCAAATGGATCATATCCAGTAAATTAGAATAAATACTACCTTTGATAAATACAACCTATTAATAGTATTGCAATAATTTTCTACACTTATTGAAGCCAAGCTGCAAAATAATTGTGCGAAATATTGACCGTGACATGACATAATTTTTGATAAAAATATTTGGTTAAAATTCATTGTCATTAGGAAATTGCTGTTAAACACCTGTCAAAATAAATTAGTCTTTCAGAAAATGTCAAAAAATGTTTACAAAATGTTACAAATCGTCGCCACGTTTCAAAAAGTTGTACTAGGCAGCGTTTTCAAAATTTCACAAACATTTCTTGATACCGGGTCTTGGGTTGCGGATTAACGCTCGGGGGTTGTGGATTGTGGGTCACAAAATACGAGTCGTGGCAGTCATAAAATACGGGTCGTGTGATAGGTCGTAAGATGGCGTAGATGCTAATATTTTTTAGTAAACTTTTGAGAATCTTCAAAATTATTCTACAGGGTGTTTCAAAATATCTATACAGGTCTTTTTAAAGTGTTTATACAGGATGTTTCACAATTATTATACCGGGTGTTTTAAAATATTTATATAAGGCATTTAAAATTGGTTATACAGGATGTTTTAAAGTATTTATACAGTTTTTTTTACTATTATTATACCGGGTGTTTTAAAATGTTTATATAATTCATTTTAAAATGGTTATACAGGATGTTTTAAAGTATTTATACATTTTTTTTACAATAATTATACCGGGTGTTTTAAAATGTTTATATAAGGCATTTAAAAATGATTATACAGGATGTTTTAAAGTATTTATACAATGTCTTTTACAATTGTTATACCGAGTGTTTTAAAATGTTTATATAGTGATACAAAATGGGTATACAGGCTGTTTTAAAGTTGTTATACAGGGTGTGTCAAATTTTGCATAAAGGGTATTTCAAACTTTTTATACAGGATGTTTTAAAATGTTTATACATGGTTTTTCTAATTATTCATACAGGGTGTTTCAAACTTTGTATGTTAGCTGTTTTAAAATGTTAATACAAGGCGTTTCCAAAGATTATAAAGGGTGTTAAAAAAATTATACAGTATTTAAAAATGTATATACAGGGTGTTATAAAATTGTTATACGGGGTGTTTCAAAGCATTTATATAGGCTGTGTCAAAATTTTGCATACTGAATGTTTCGAACTTATTATACAGGATGTTTAAAATGTTATGTTTTATTTGATTTTATAACATTTAATTTTCATTGGCTAGAAATCTTAGACATTCACTAATAGAAAACAAAATTACCGTCATTTTTTACGGGTTATCATGTAAAATCGGCCAATACCACCCCTGCGTCTGGATTAGTGCTGCGTCTATAATCCGTAAGATGGCGTCGATGCTAAGATTCTAATATTTACTAAACTGTTGTGAGGGTGTTTCCAAATTGTTCTACAGGGTGTTTTAAAATATGTATGCAGGGTGTTTTAAAGTATTTATACCGGATGTTTCACAATTGTTATACCGGGTCTTTTAAAATGTATATATCGGGTGTTTCCTAATGGTTATACAGGGTGTTTTAAAAAGTTTATACAAGATGTTTATAGTCGTTGTACAAATCAAACTTTGCATCAAGGATGTTTCAAATTTTTTATAGAAGATGTTTTAAATTGTTTATACAGGGTCTTTCCAACTCTGTATACTGGGTGTTTCAAATTTTTTTATGCGAGGGGTTTCTAAATGAATATACGGGGTCTGTTCAAAAATGTTATTTAAAAATGAGTATACGGGGTGTTTCAAAATGTTTATCCAGGGCCTTTCAAAATCGATATAAATGGTGTTTTAAAACGTTTATGCGGGATGTTTCAAAATTGTTATTCAATGTGTTTATACAGGGTGTTTAACAATCGTTATACAGGTTGTGTCAAATTTTATTGCATATAAGGTCTTTCGAACTTCCAATACAGGACGTTTAAAAATGTTTATACAGGGTGTTTCCTTTGCCTTTATAACATTTAATTTTCATTGGCTGAGAATCTTAGACAATAGCTAACAATAAACAAAATATCCGGTATTTTTGTCGTATTCGCGCTAGTTTAATCTAGCATTTTATTATTATTTATTCTTTTAAATTTGATTTTCAGATTGATAATGATCATAGTAATAGTGTATAGTGCCAATTAGGTGAATATGGAATGAAGTACGACAAATTGTAATTGTAGTCCAGTTCCCAAGCAAAGTGTTTCAGAAGAATGCAGGTTTTCAACTGCATTTAAGGTTAGTATTAGGTTAGGTTAGGAAAGACTAATTGAGGGGTGGGAATAATCTATAGATAATCTACAAATACTTACTCATCTTTTTTTAAGAAATTCAATTTAAAAAAATTGATTTCACCAAATTAGGACATCACATATTGAAAATTCCTTAAAATTTTCAATTTTTTTAACCAAAAATGTCAACAAAAGACATGTCAATTGTAAATATGTAAAAGGTTATATATGAGGTCAGCCACTTCCTGATATTTCTCAAAGACGTAAAATGCTTCTATTTAGTATATTTAGAGAAGAAAAAAAATTTCTTTCCACAAGGTGGTTCATCAAGCGTTCCTGCACTGCTGACTGCTGTCCCCATAGGTAACTATATATAGGTGCGCGACTCTATATGTTTTTTTGGTACACTGGTTTTAGTTCAAGAAACGGTTACAGCTAGTGCCAACAGGAGTGAGCATGCGCGTGGCAATATTGCGGCGCCAAATTTAAAACTGTGTTGAATCTTTCCGTTAGCAGCACTAGCGCCGCATACAACCGTTAAAAGTTTCTAAACCAAATTAGCCAAATTTTAAAATCTGTAATTTTTACGCGCGAAGGTATAATTGAACCTCAAAATAAGGGCCTGTCATATTTTATTTTCACACAGAAATTTGACCCTGACCTGACATCTGTCATTGAAGACATCTTGAAACCTGATACCCGTCTTGTACATAGACCTGTTTTACCTGGCTGAACCTGTATAAAAAACTAAAAAATTAAAAAGCATACAGCTTCACATTTTATTTTTTTAGTTTTAATGAATCATAGTACAACCAAATGGCCTACGTACGGAAGAAGTTTTCACGCAAAGATAGAAAAGAACACATAACACGAGAGATCCAGAGTTTGCTCAGAGACAAAACTCGAACTAATTTTCTCTTTGAGCATACTCTAGACCTCTCTCGTATTATACGTCCTTTTATATCATTGCGCAAAAACATCTTCCATAGACCACGTTAAGTTGGTACTGTAAGATGTCTAGGTGGATTTCGAGAAAGGTTCAATAAGAAGCGACATCATTCAATTTTGACGTCATCACACAAATTGAATACTGTTAAAGATGCTTTAAAGATCGTGACCTGCCTTATTCGCTATTTACTAAATAGTTTTTGACAATTATGAAATGCTCTAATACTACCAGAGCGCTCTAGCACATCAACCGGGTAAACGCTTACTCAATTACTTGCTTATACCTAAACGCTCTTGCAAGTTCTCTGAGAGATTCTATCGGAAGTTACTTGCTCGTGTAAGTTTAGCATAATAGTTTATTTTTTTGGTGCTTAATCAGATTTCTTACTTACCGATTTTAGTGCTAAAAGATCGATCAAATTTGTTTTAATTAATAGAAATATTTACTTTTTATTAATTTTATTGCATGGTGTGCGAAATAATTTGCTACAAGAAACAGTTTGTACTAGGAACAATCTACAAAATTCATAATAAAATAAGCAACCTTTACATATTGACCTTAGTTCAATTAATTAACTCTATACACGATAGAAAATTAATAAATTAAAGAAAAAATTAATAATAAGTATATTAAATTTATATAACACATTCAATATATATATATTTCTATAAAACAAAGACCCATAATTATATAAAATATTGGTACAATAATAATAATTATCTATAAATGATATTTCATGTATTAAGAATTAATTAATCGTGGTTTATCAACAAATTCAGTACCGTGCCTTAATATTGTTGCCGATGTTGCAGCCACCATTGATCCCCAAAACAATAAAAATAATAACGACTCTGTTGAATATTCTGAAGGTAAGGCAGCGCACGTAACAAACATAGCAACAGCAACTAGTAATACGGAAGGGAATGTGATATATTTCCAGTCTCTTTCGATTCTCAATGGACTTCTCAAATCTGCTAAACCGTGAAACACGTCTAAGGCATCTTGTCGGAATCCGTCGGTAAAATTATTCTTATAATAACGAGTTAAAGAATTAACACCATCTTTAACTAAACCCATACGCGTTCTTTTACCGGTACGAGTATAATCGGTTTTTAATGCACCCGTTCCGGAATATTGTATGCTAATCAAATCAGCATTGTCGGCCCAAACACCTTTAAAAAGCATTTCTAAACTGGATTGGTGTTCGACACTTTGTTCCCCTACTAAAATATTTAATTTTCTTAACATTGAAGTTAGAGCTCGACGGGCAAGCATGCTTTGTACAACGTTGGTGCGATCTAAACAATCTACACAATTGGTCCTAAAAACGCCATCCTGTAATGAAATTAACGAGCCGTCTCTTAATAACAAAAAGAAACCCATTTCATCTTGATCATGGGCTACACGATCTATTAAAATTGACAATCTATCCCATCGCATTTTGCGACATTCAGCGTGGAAATCAAACGGTTCGTAACGAACCGAACTGTACCCAATTCCATTAACGGTTTCTCCAAACGCTTTTTCCAATTTACCTTCAGCACCTTTTTGATCCACCAAATCTAATAAAACTTGTCTACCATATAACAAACTAATTGCGTCTAAATGTTTCGTACAGGCAGCTTTATGATCTTCGTTATCAATTTCTAATATGCGTGGTGGTGGTTTATATCGTAAATCAGGAGTTTGCACCCAAAATAATGGTATCGATCCCCGAATTTGTACAAAGCTGCATTTATCGGCTTGGTATTCAACGATTTGTTCAGTTTCAACAAAATTAGCTACATTTCCATCCCTATCTATACCTCTACGGAATAATCTCGTTCCTGCTCTATATACACTTCGCCTTGATACAATGGCCCAAGTGAAATTATTCCCATTAACGACGCATTGGTTAATCGAAACAAATCCGTGAATAATGGGAAGTGCAAAATTCCTCAATTCAGGATTTCTGAATGCTTTTAATAAATGCTTATTCCACACAAACCTTGGATCGGATCTGGCCAATAATGATTGCGACGTAAAACCAGGACCGGCACTATGCAATCGTTGTATCGTGTGCGTTAAATCATAACTATAACTAAAATAAAAGTACGGAGTATTTAAAACAGTCTGAATCATCGCTACGTAATTGGCGTTGTCTTCTAATTGTTGCGAATTCATATGTATCGTGCTTTTCGCATACGGAATTATTTTATGTTCGGCCAGTCTCCACACGGAATGACCGTTCAGGAAACCCATCAGCTCGCGTGCAGTCGCAATAACTAGATATTTTCCGGCCAACAATTGAACGCTCCCTAATAATCCGCAAAATTCATGACACGTGTTCGGTTGGGGTATTTGGTTAGCACGCTTTTCCAATATGGCCGTTTCGGATATTCTATCTATAATCAGTAGATCTCTTCCCGTTTTGGGTTCAATGTAAAATTTTTCGGGTGTTATGAAACTGGAAAAATTAATGAGAAATATTTTTCAAATCCCAGCAATTTTTTAAAAACTTACAGGTTCATATCATCGTGTATGTCTACAATTGTAGCCATTATTGTAGCTTATTATAAATAAAATTAATTGAAATAAAATTGAAGGGGATCTTTGCACCACTTCAAGGTTTGGTTAGGATCATTAAACGTCAAATATGACAACGTAAAAATTCAAATATCAATCAATTTTTCATCGGTTGGCCTGCCTGCTTGGGTGTTTAATCATAAACATAATATAAATGTTTGTTCGCACGATACGTTATCTGTATATAATGAGTAAAATAATTTTTGCAAAAATTATCGCTAGCAGTTTAGAAAAAATATTTTATAATAGATATGTGGCTCCATCTATGAATATTTTATAATAAAACTATACGAGGAGTGTTCAAGAAAAAATGCAGTTTTAGAAAAATAGTGATTAAAAAGCAACGAAATCGAGATATATCAGTGCAGAAACAAGAAGGTGACTGTAATTAATGCTTATTTAAAATAAAATGAAGAAGTAGGTATTAATATTTTTTTAATTGTATGGAATTAATATAATTTTACCTTCATTTTTTTAAACAACCTTCAGTTTCTTATCAAATTAAATATAGTTTTTTTTTAAATTCATCTTATATGGGCTTAAATTTAATTCTA
>JARJEC010102365.1:0-13675 GCA_030264575.1 Tachinus sp. AB-2021
ATAAAAAATATATATAAAATATAAAATATAAAAAAATATATAATTAAATAAAATATATATATATATATATATATATATATATATATATATATATATATATATATATATATATAAACAAAAATAAACAAAGAATGGACTAAAAATAATAACTAATAATAAAAATAAGCAAGTTTAACTGCTTTTAATTATCTATTTTTTACCTTTACATTAGAAAAATGCTTTTTGGATTTGTTTCAATTAAAAAAAAATATATTGTTTTCGTTTACAACAAAATAAAATATTAGTTAGATTATAAAAATATTTTTTTAAAAGTTTTTCTTTATTTTATAATTCTTCTAAATAAATTCAACATATATTTCCCTAAAAATTTCTAAGTAATCTCTTCTTTAGTTAATGTTTTTAAAAGCTTTGCTTAAATTTCTCTAAAAATTACTCCGGTAGTTTTTGGTAATTTTCTTCAACTAAAATAGTTTTAGGTTTGACTTGTCAAGTTGTTAAAATTCGAAAGACTCGAAGATTTTAATTATGTAAATTACAGGACAAGTTTGGTTGTTGAATTAGATTTTTAATATCACCAATTGTTACTTATTTAAGTCAACAGACGCAGTATTGTTTCTATATTTTATTTAAAACAAAATTTGTTAAATAAACAATTTAAATTAGTTCAATAAAATTATTTAGCTAAGCTTAAAATTATCTCAAAAATAATAGAGAAATTAATGCGTTGTTATGATTAGTAGTATAATAAGTTATATTTATTAAATTGGTAAAAGCTCCGATAAAATATGAGTTAAAAATCAATTGAAGCAGTTTGTTAGTTTTATGTGTAACCGGTGTAATACAAATCAACACACCTGGATATCTTCTTAAAAATCCTGATGAACTGCCAAAAAATTGCCATGATAAACTGGGATCACCCTCGTAGTTATTAACAAATAAAGGATCCAAATGTTCAGACCATTGAATAGCGTTCATGATTTCTGCATCTGAAAAGTAAATGAGGCGTCATAATAACTAAGTAAGATGGTGGTAAGTGAAAAAAAGACTCACCTTTTTCGGTGACGTGGGGTGGTAGGAGAACGGTGCTCAATGAAGTGTTCACCGGAAGATGCTCAAAATGCGGATTAGGATGCAGCATCATTTCCCTCGTGCCTTCAGCCGGTCGTCCTTCGGGTCCGAACACGTTCAGCTTTTCAGCATTGTAATATTTAAATGGTTGGCCGTTATCTGTTTGTGGAGTTAAGGCGGCTTGTTCCGCAGAATCCATAATGCGCTGGAATAGCATAGAACGGCATAAAATAGCACATTGTTATTATTTGAATAGAGTCTTACCATAACAGCACTCATTTTGAAATCCATCATGTTCTTTACTTCAGCTGCCATTTCTCTAATTAATATCAGTCCGTCCTTTCTCACTACATCTATATCAACCTCGTGATATTTCTAAAATAACAAACATTAATTTAAATTTTTTGATGTAACAAATTCTTACCCTTTGAAGCTCATTCATTCTTGTTAACTGTCTACCATATTCCCACAAATCAACTCCAAACTTTAGGGCCCAATTCTTTACTCTAAAAATTGATAGTATTAAAAGATTTTGTTTTTTATTGAGCAATATTGGTGTAAAATTGTGGAAGAAGGACGCGTAACATCTGGCCGATTAAACCAATTATAAGTTTGCCTCAGCAAACGGTCCAAAATAATAACTTGTTAACTTCGTACAGAATTATCGATTGGATATCTTGAGCTTATTTTTTGTCGAGTGTTGATTTTATTTATGGAAATTGGTTTTTGTGAAAAAATATATAGATTATGGTTTGTTTCTACATCTAAAAGGCAAGAATAGTCCACTTCAGAACGGGAGTAGGGGGCGATCAATACGCCCTACCTCTGCTACTATAGTATATACCCTTTCGTCTTACTGCCACCTTACGCCCTGACCCTGTCCTGTATCTGTCCTAGACTGTCCTGCACTGTCCTATAACTATCTTAATACGTCTTATCCAACATAATTAACTCACGGAAATATTAAATTCCCTAATATGAAGGCATGTTGCTTACCGTATTTTGATTAAAATTTATTGTTATTGATAAGTTTTGTGCCAAATCAAATTTACAAAACTGAACCACATGATTTTGGTTATATGTTGGAAACAATTTGACGGCTCGTGTTAATGCAAGTTGTAGGATGCCATTAGTAGGATGGACACGTGCATAAGGATATAACCCTGAGCAGTGTGGTTCCTTTAAATAGTAATTGTCAGGTGTTTTAGGATGGTTTTAAATTTAAAATTGGTTACAATTAGCTGCTTCTTGGTTACTTACTCATTATGAGGTATATCCTCATCCTGTTCGGGACATGCCGCCGGTAATTGAGCTAGTAATAAAATGAGCAGGAAAAATCCGGCGTTTTTTCCATCAGAATCGGTCGCACACGGCATGATCACCCCACCTAACGCTGCAGCACAGCCCGGTCAATCTCTAAACGCCTCTTCTGGGCATCGCAACATTGATATAGAATAATCCTTTTAACACCATCATCCATCACCATGCACTAATAACATTGTATGTATCACAAAAATGCACATTAATAACACAATTCACATGGTAGTTATTGAAAGTCAGCGTCGCGGGTCGGGTAATGCACCGGTCGCGTTGTACACACCCCGAGTTGGCCAAATCTATTGGAGGGCAAGAAGGACGCGCGCAAACTCGACCCCCCAACCAGGATATCTTCCCAATGAAATACTCAAATTTTACTACAAAACCTTATGTATAGTATTCAATAGGTCTACTGTTTTCAGCCCTTACTGGTGGCGGCGCACGGCTGTAGGCAACACCGTAGATTGCCGCCACTAAACTTCTCTTCAAATTCTAATCCGAAACGTGGATCCTGCATAATAACAATTTTTTTATCGAAATGAAAATCCTCAATAAATTCTTCCGCCGACTATATATATTCTTACAATTATATAATATAATAAATGCTAATTTATTTAAAAAAATTGCAACAAGTTGTTAGGTATGTTCAGATTCAGGAAGTTAAAACTAACGCATCCCTTATCGTCATAGGGAACCGCACGTTACGGTTCATGGAGGGTAGCGGCAGCATGCGCGTAATATTGATCTTCCCACCCCCTAGTCTGAGTAGCCGTAGCCGTACTACTAGAGTAGAGTACACTACAACCCCCGTACTCCTGCACTGTTGAGCCGTCTACATACCACCCCCGCACAAACACAGCTATGATTAAACTCGAATCAACCCAAATCTACAAATTAACGATAGCTTCCTCAACCTTATCAAAGTAATTGATTACTAATGACCTTAATTTTATTTTTTAAATGATCCATTAAAATTACATTGTTTCCTATATTTTCATTCGGGGAAAGCGCATAACGTGTATTGTAATTAGCTGCATATTTAACTACTAAATAATAACACGTACGTATCAAACGTATGAAAATGTATTCTTTAGATGCATTTAGTTCGAGCCCATTAACACATTATTCAACTAATGCTTAGACTAAACAGACATTTACAACAAAAGAAACCATCTGATAAATTGTATTTTGTTATCACATTTTTAGTCCGAACAAATTGAGTGAGATATTAAATTTAATAATTTGATAAAATGCAGCTGTAAACTAGAGTAATAGCATTTTAATGATTGTTAAATCAACTAACGCAATTTAAATATTTTTTATACAACATTAATTTAAATTAAATAACGTTGATTAAACTATCGCAATTTGTATCAAAAAGTTATATCATATTTGACATTTAAATGCATTGATAATTTTTGAATGCATTATTTGCATAACAAAATTTAATAAATAATCTCCGGTTTTTTCATGTTTTAATTCCGCTAATTTTCGTATGTTTTGCTTCTTGTAAAAAAATGGTACTGTAATCAAATAGAATACAAGGTATTTTACTTAATTTTATTAATACAATTTTTATTTTTTTATTATACAATTGTCATTTAAAATGTTAATTAGTTAATTCTTATAGGTATAAAGGGAATACAGACAGACAATGAAAATATTGAAATATTATTTTAAAAAAAGTTAGTTGCTTGACATTGCACATTTAGAAGTGTGGCTTTGTCAGATTATATGAGAAACACACCAATCCTGTTTTCTTATTTGGAATATTAATCTATTTCTTCGGCCGCCCTCTGTTTTTGTTGTAGCAGTGTCGCTGGAAATCAGCGTCGGTATCGGACTGCGATTGTATTTCCATCTGCGAGTCCGCTTTGCTCTCGGCTTTGCTGTCGATTTCATGGCCGCCGCAATTTTTGTCGGATTTACTTATAATTATTAATTGCAGCCCTGACCGGGCTGGATATATTTGATTTAATTATATAAGCACTAACTGCACTTGTGTACTTCTTTTTAAAAGTGGAACGTTGTTTGCGTAGTTGTAATAAGTTAATTAAAGTAAGCAGAGACGAATAAATTGCTTTTGTGCTTCACGATATTTAGCCGGAAGAAACATAATTTAGTTTAATTTTAATTTAAAAAATACACTATAAGTTTTACCGTTTTTAAAATGTATCGTTACTTACACTAAAATAATTAAAAAGTGGGTGTTTTATTAAAAAATAAATTTAACATCCCTCTGCAACAATTTGTTGATTATTGTGCATCACTGACCTCTTACTACAGTAAATATTCTGTTTCTTCAATAGAACCAGAAGATTTTAGCAAGAAGCTTGTTTAGTATTACATAGTGTTTGGTAATCAATCTTATAAACCTGCAAAGTTTGATTCGGATCATATAGGTACGCACTACTTTTTAATTATTCTGGTCCAATAAATATACCAGTTGTTCCCTTATTGACCTTTGGGTCCGACGTAATATTAAATTCTATGCTTTAATTTTTTTAGTGTTCAGACAAAGCGTACTCTGATGGTCGTGATTTTAAAATATCAATGTAAGCCAAGACGATTTTGGATTTTATTACTGGCGTACCGTTTGCATTCCTGCTTAGTAGATACGACTCCCCTGTGCCTGGTTTTCTTGTCTTTTGTCTATTTTCCTTGCAACGTTATTACTACATCAAAAAAGTTTTAATTTTGGTAATTTTTTATGGTTTGACTTCATTAATTTTTCCCGTCTGCTATAGTCGGTCTAAGAGTCCCAATTATAAACATGGTTATGTCTTCCGTTATTAGCAAACATGACATATTCTGTACTGTGACTAGTTTAGTAGTTGAAGTTCTGAATAGGAATGACAACAATATAAACAATTTATCAAAATATTAATATTAATATATTTCTTGGAAAATAATTGTACAACTACAAATAATTTAAAATCATCAAAATAAATAGTAATCCAAATAAAATAAATAAAGGCCAAAATTTGCATACACGTCTGATGCAAATAAAAATTCTAATCGCCTAATCAAACGATTTCAATAGACAAAAAATTGATGTGAACCGTTTCATACCTTTTAAGGAATTATTTAATGAATAAAAATACATTTTTTGTAATGTTTGTTGTAATAACATTTTATTATTATATTTAACTGTATTGTCTAAAATTAAAGCCAGAGCAATTACGATAAATGGTCTTTTTGTATCTAATAACTGATGAATTGCAGGTTTGTAAGATTTTCTCGATTTTTATATATAACGGTGCTGGTACAGTGCATGTTGCCTTGTTTCGTATATCCTATTGACTATTTATTTCAGTAGATTTAGCATAAAAGATTTTAAGTTGTAATCGTAGGTCAAGATTGCTTTGATTTTATTATAAATACCTCATTTACATCTTGCCTGCTGCTTGCTATATGTGAAGATGCTAAGCTAGCTCTGAAGATCTGCAAAACCTGCTGTAGCATAATAAGAAAATCTCAAAAATGTAGTGCAGGTATTAAATATTTTAATAAGAAATTATTTTTTTAAATTTTTTAAGATGCAGATGTATAGTCTAGCCAGCGATTTATATACATTATAGGGGATCGTGTAATTAACTTATTGGATTAGACTATTACGACACACCGCATGATTTACCTGTAAGCTATAAAAGTGGTTGTATTATTATAAGTGGAAATTTTTATATTGAGGTGTGAGTCCGAGAAAGCGGAGAAATAAAACGTAAACCAATTAAGGAGAATACAGGCAGTGACGAATGGAAATGGGAACGCGTGCATTCCCAAGGTGGCAGTGCATAAATAAAAAATATGACACTGACTAATTTTCAATATAATTATATTACAATAAAATTAAAGGTTTTACTTCTACTGTATGTTCCAAATATACTTATAAATTTTTTTATTTAACTTGAACTGAACGTTCAAAATAAATTAAATCATTTCAAATAGACAATTGATTGATTAAAATAGTATTTCCCAACCTTTGTTATGCACAAACAATTTGTGAGGCACACCATATTATTATTTATTTATACTTATTATTTTGTATTGACTCTTATTTAAAAAAAATGATCTTTTCTTAATTCCAAAAAATAATAACACTTACAACAGGGGTGCGTTCAAAAAGTCGGAGTGTCTGTAAAGTATGCACTTTTTACTTTTTGAAAAGTCGCCGTTTGATGCCCGTAGAACACTATGCAATTTATTATATCAAATTTTGAAAATTATTGATCAAATTTAAAATAGCAAAGAATGAAACTTCGCATTTCAATAAACTGTATAATATTTGATATTATAAATTGCACAGTGTTATACAGCCATTACTCCGAGATTGATATCTCAACTCGTTTGAAATATGAGAAGGTCGCGCGCCGAGAGTGCACTCTAAATATGTATTGCAAGTCATTTGTTAGATTTGTTAGTTTATTTTTTAATTTTTTTAATTTTGTCCAGGCAAAGTACATAATAAATACTTTCTTTAAAAATATATTAGCCACACATATTGCAGCAGCAACATTACATGACTTGTTGTCATCCATTCTCGCTTGTATATGTCGGCACCAAACACTGAAATCTGTCAATCGCTGAAGTGACTAGCCATTACTGGGATTGCCAGCAAACAGCGTAATAGCCGAAATAATATTTTATTCTTCTAAGCTGATTTGCCATTTGTCCTGGTGATCCTATTATGCACCCCCGACGTCTTACGCCTGAGTAGTTCTGTTTCTTCTATGAAGTCCAGAATTTTTTGCCAAAGGACAGCTATTTTTGGGTTAGTATATGCTTGCCAAAGTGATTTGTGCATTGCATGTTGAATGCTTTGCATTCATACAGCAGACGCTGCAAAGTTTCTTTGTCTTCCAATAGCATAGTAGATTTTCTTGTATACCCAACAAATGCAATACTTCCTTTTGAGTATTTTGTGTTGATTCTGTTAGGAAACATCTTGTTTGATTTATTCTCTGGTAGTTTTTCCACAAGTTATTTTGTTCGTTTGTAAGTGTGCGTTGGATTATTTCTTTTCTGGTCTTGTGTGGAACCCCGAATGTGGGTTTTGGTCAAAAAATGTCAAAATTGTTTTCTTTTGGGCTAACTGGTCGGCCTCAAGGTATCCTTTTATGCCTTGGTCTTTTGGTGTACAGACCAGGCATACTCTGATGTTTGTGTCCAGTGCCTCCAAACTATCTATATATTACTGGTCATCGTAACGTCTGTAATGCTGCTTGGATGTCAGACATGATGGTAATAACTCTATCATGTGCCTGGCACACCACACAATGGCGGCCACTTTCGCTTTGAAAAGTCAGGCTAAAAAAATCGCTAGAGTAAATTGATAAAAAAAACTAAAACACCGTATTTCGGCTGTCGGCAATCGGGATTGACGAATTTCAGGGTTTCACGCCAACATATACACTATCAAGCGTTCGAAAGTTGTGCTGGGTCTGATTGCGTGACCTACGACTTGGTCTATATACCACGAATCAAGACTTGCACCGCAAGTGCAAACAATTAATATTTACAAAAACTTTAAGTCAAAAATTACTTATATTTACAAATATGATGTAATATAAAAATCACAGCGGAAAGATAACAGCTCCGTGGCATACCTAATACATAGTCGCAGCACGACAGTGTTATGAATTGCCTGATTAAAGCGCCATTTTGTTAAAAAATATAACTTCTATTGTAAAAGGTGGCCACATTTGGACGTTACTATAGGCTCTCTCAGAAACTAAAGAGAATAGAATTCTGATAAAAAGTCTTGATCTAATTTTATGATATTAGTTAAAGATTGTTTATATATTTTTTTTTCAATGAAAACGTGATTTTTCGAATTCAGCTATTTTTTATTATAGTCTTTATTTTGTTTATTTCTAAAGTTATTGAAACAAGACTAACATATCTTATGGACACTTTTTTACGTAGAATCCAGTGGCGTAGTCATTTTTTTGAAGAAATTTGATCAACTTTTTTTTTAATTGGAAACTATAGTGCACTATATTTTTATAAAATGTAAAATTTTATCCCGAGTTAAACAATATATACTTTGTTGGGTTTGCAGTTATTAATAACATTTAAAAAATAAAAATTAATTCCACAATTAGTCAGATTTTGTCTTTATGGTAGATTCTAAGTAGATAAGTGCCTATAAAATGTATTTCCATAACTTACAAAATAAACCAATTGGCCATAATACAAAAAGGCCTGATTTTGAAAAATCAGCTCCAGATAAAGCTCCTTATAAAAATTTAGTTAGCATTTTTAGTTTCCATTTAGAAGAGCGTACAATAACGTCCAAATTTGGCCTCCATGTACGTTAAAGTGTGTTATATGACGTCTATATATAATGACAAAAAATGCACAACTCTTTAAGTGGGATAAGAAAAATAGCCAAACATGTGTCTTGTCATATTGGTAATACAAGTTTATATAGATATTACCATTTTTATGAAAATACGATTACTGAAAAATATATTTTATAAAGAGTTAAATTAATAAAAAATGAGAAGATAACAGATCACTATGCTACCCTGAATGTTTCTTTTTATCAAATTCTACCATGACTATTAACAGATAGGATTTGAAATAATATTTGATTTTGTAAATTTTGCTTACCAATGTCTTCTAATTTCTCACATGACATTTTTATTGTCGGAAAGACAGATGCATTGACGCAAAACATTTTTTATTTAGTAAAAAAAAAATACTTACACTGTTTATATTTTATTCATGCAGCCAATGGGAAATTCATTACACATTTATAAACGTTAATATGTCTATAATCAAATGCAATTTCAGAAATCAAATACAACTGTTGTTTAATCATAAGGATAGATAGTTTCGACCTCTACTATGTGGTACGTCATTATTTCAAATAAAACAAAATATACTATGTTTTTTAACCACAAAAATTATTTATTTATTAAAAATAAAAATAAACGCGACTCGAGTTTCGACTAATGGAGGTCGTTATCAAGTCAACAATTGTTTAGGAAATAAAGTCAATTAAAATTGATCTTATTATACTTATTATATTACATGCTAACTATTTTAAAATATTGAAGTAAACTTTGGATCGGCACATGAGTAAAGCATGATAATATTATTTTGTAAATTTTGTTTACAGGTTTAATCTTAATAATTATATAAAGTATATTATATTAATATTATCTTGTAAATTATCTTTAAAATAAAATAAAATGTTCTTTCTTCGTACTAGTCAGATTTTATAAAAGTTATGAATTAAATATAAATCTAAATTTTAAAAATATTAAGATGATATTAAAAAATATGATTGTGATAATTGATATAGACAAAAGTATCTTTCAGATTAAAATTGGTTAAATTATTTTATACAACACATTATTAATTAAGTAAAGTAGTTTTTGTCGCAGAATATTTCACTTTATTTCAATACTAGGTAGTTGTTCATCAAAAATTCTAAGCCACAATTCTATTTTAATTCTGAAATGACATAAAAGAATGATTATAAGAATCATCGTAAAGCTGCGGCCATATTGAGAACTAAAATATAAATATAGGAAATTAGAATATTATAATTATATATTATAAATATAGGAGTTATCCATCGTTGCATATATATATATATATATATATATATATATATATATATATATATATTTAAAATCAAAATAAAATCCAAGTATACTTTATATGCTTTATTAATTAATTTTTACTCAACGGGTTTCGGCGCTTAAGCCATCTTCAGAAGTAACGTCGAACAATTAAAAGCTTGTTATAAAAATAATATACATTTGTATTAAGTAAGCAAACAATCATCCTACCAAAAAAATAACTTATTTAATACAGACGTATATTATTTT
The DNA here is from genome assembly GCA_030264575.1 of Tachinus sp. AB-2021. Lineage (NCBI taxonomy): Eukaryota > Metazoa > Arthropoda > Insecta > Coleoptera > Staphylinidae > Tachinus > Tachinus sp. AB-2021. The sequence goes on from JARJEC010102365.1 coordinate 10,230, forward strand.
TATAACAAACTTGTAATTGTTCGACGTTGATCCTGAAGATGGCTTAATCGCCGAAATCGGTTGAGCAGAAGTTAATTAATAAAGCATATAAAGTATACTTGGATTTTATTTTGATATAAAATATAAATATCTACAAGAATTGTTTATATCTAAAAATTTGTTTTATTAAGAAACTAAATTTTCTTAAATTAGATAGTGCAAATAATTTATAAGTTGATGTTATATTATTTTTATTGTAATAAGGAATTTTTTCCAATCTCAGGATGCAGCTTTGAATAATTTGATTAAAATAATCCATAAGTGGCGAGTTAAAAAGAGAGACTGGCAGCACGTGATGATTTAGAGGTCGTAAAAGTTGTCCATTAAATTGTGAAAATGCTCCCTCTTTTGTGGTATAGCCGGCACAATAAATTCAGTTATTCCATAAATGTATGTAATACTTTAAATTCAGCAAACGAAACGAAGCAGTCACTATATACAACCTTTCACTCTCTCCCAATGTAAATATTTTGAAGTTTTTTTTTATTGAAGCCGTTTTGGTAAAAATGATTTTCGATATAAAAGTTTCGACCACAAATTCTGTCTGTAATTAACGACCTAAATAATTGACTGGAATAACATGTAATAACACTCGCTCCAAATAAATATCGGTATTAATAGCGAATAACGGGCCGATAATCTTTATAGCTTTTCTTCGTATCAACAAATCTCACATGCTGCATTAGAATGGCTTTCATTTGAAGCTTTTATACAAAATGTAGAATATGGAATATAATTATGTATTCAATGGACAACTGTTCTCAGGACAGGTTGTTATTATGTTTTATTTTATACAATTTATTTTAAATTTAAATTGAGTTTTATTTATAATGTGAATTGCAAAATTCTTTTAACATTACAAATAAAAGTTTCAATCAAGATTTTTATAAGCATATTTAATGAAATGTTTTCTTGTGTTTTGATGTTGCTAGTATGCATCAACGAAAGTCTGGTTTGATGCACTAAAAAATCAAACTTTTTATCTAGTTAAAAGAATTCCGGAATTAAATATTCCGTAACAGTATTACAATATGACACAGTTCTCTGATTAAAAATTAATTAAGGATGTTGATATACTAAAGCACTCGTACAAAAATTAAATTTTGGTTTCATATGTGTGTGTACACCATACTACAGGTTACATAAGTAAGTAACTTTAATTTTTATTTTCACTATAACATTGCCTTTTTGAAAATTTGCTGAAACTACATTTTTTAAACTGTCGGCTCATAGTTTGAATAAATATTTTTATTTTAATTGTTTATAATAAATTAAATTTATATTTCTATTGTCTTTTTATTTTACATTTAATACATGTTCAGACCGGTTGCAAACATTACTATCATTTTCTATGAGATACTTTTTAATTAATTTTGTATTCATATTTTTTAATTAACAATATTTCTCGCTACATTGATTTGATTTTTTACATTTTTTAACGTTATAATGTTTTTAGGTTAATGATAATTAATTGTCATATATATATATATATATTATAGCTCTATTAAATTTTTAGTATATTATACTAAATGAATTTTTATTTTAATATGTCTAAAAGTGATAATATATCTATAAATCTGTCTGTTCATTTACTATTGTAAAATTTTGATCCTTTAAACGTCTATTAATTTCAAGAAATCTTAAAAAAATGAAACTTTTATCCGAAATATATAATATTCGTATTGTATTCATTTGAGTAGAAATTTGGTGTTTGTTAATAATGAGATGTTTTGCAAAATTATTATTAATTTATAATATATATATATATATATATATATATATATATATATATATATATTATATTTATAATTATTTTTCAATATTTTGGTTTTTAAAAACTTTTATATGGGCATTATAGCTTATATTAAAATTTTGTAAACTTCAATTTATAAATGCCACTTTTATTTCAAATGTTTGTAGTTTCTTTGCGTTTTATAATTTTGATTTTATCTTCCTAAATATTTTAAATGCAACTATAATTTGGAATTATTTTTTTAAATAACAAGAATTTTTGTCAGATATAGTACCAAAATATGTGTATATGTGTATGTATAAAGCAATATTTCTTATTATAAAAAATCGTTTAAACATTAAAAAATTTTATTATATGTTTAAAATATCCTATATTCAATATTGTTTTTGCAATTTGCATTATTATATTTAGTTCATTGTCAAAATTTTCTTTGTTTAAAGAAATTGATGTTGCTCTGGGTAATAATCAATTGAATACTAATAATTTATGGTTAATTGGGTGAAAAGAGGCTTTTGGTATTACTGTATCTGAATATGTTACTTTACTAAAAAATTTAAATATAAATTATAAATTGTTATAAAAGATCGAAATCTCTAAAAATTTTGTTTGATGAATATTATTGACAAACTTTAATAAATTATTGACTAAAGAATTATTTTGATCTGCTTTTATTTTCTTTTGACATATTTATATTGATTTTATTGTTTTTTCTTTTTCTTATTTTTATTTCCAGTTTTTATAATGAATCGGTCTATAATATTTGCGACGTTTAATTTTGAATTGAAGCTTTCACGTTTCTTAGTTAGTTCTACTACATTTGCTAGAATTTCTTTTATATTATTTAATTCTAAATTTTGATAACAATAATTTAGATCTTTATTAAAAATATTAATTACATCGAAACTTATTCCAAGAGTTTTGAAATATATAGAATTCAACCCATCAAAAATGATAATCTGCAAGACATTATAACTAAAATAGCAAAAATAAAACATGTAGAAATTAAAAAAGAAGACATAGAAGAGGTTTATAAACAACATAATAAGAATAATGGAAAAGAAATAATCAAAGCAAAATTATACAAAAAACACTTTAAAGATGCCTTAATAAAGCAAAAGAATATTAAAATTACAAACAATGAGATTGGAATAAGACATTCAACGGAAAAAGTATAATATTTGAAAGCTTGTCCCCAACGTGCAAACGGCTAAGGTGGAAAACAAAAAATAAGTCAAACGAACAAAATTGGAAACACGTTTGTATCCAAAACGTAAACGATTTAACACAAAAAGATGATGGTTTGAAAATTCTTCAAATCACTTGTTTGAAGATCTGAAATTAATCAAATAAATGTAAGCAGCTTTATATTAAACAACACTAAATTTTAATATGCATTTAGAAATCAATGAAACAAAAAATTGTAAATATTACCAAAATTTTGACAAATGGTTTGATTTTTTACCATCCGATATTTTTGCATTAAATTACGTTAATATAAATTCTATAATAACCCATTTTGATGAATATTTAAATTATATAAATAAAAACTTAAATAAATTTAATTTAATAATTTTGGCTGAAGTTAAAGTAAATATAGAAAACAAAAACTCCATAGAAAATTTATTCCAAATCAATAATTCCAAAATAAATAACA
>JARJEC010102396.1:0-11935 GCA_030264575.1 Tachinus sp. AB-2021
TTTTCACGTGCAAAAGTTTAATTGGTTATAAAAATCAACAGTAAGAGTTGATAAACCTTTTTAACTGTTGTAAATGTATGCAACCGAATATACACTAATCATCTGTGTGCAACTTCACTGGGTTCTAATGCAGTAGCGACACCCTGGAGCAAAACCTTCCCCCGCCACTGACTTCAGTAATAGCCAATTTACGATTCAAATGACTTTTCCCGTGTTTTTTAAACTTTTTGCCATATACTTATTTTGATGACTTGAGATAGGATAGCTGGGGCACTGTACTCTCATGACTGTAAGGCCCACATGTCATTTTATTATAACAAGTTTGTAAATAATGGGACAGATGCAAAATGTTGAAAGTCATCATGCAACCACTATCCTCACTTTTAGGGTAGAAGTTGGTACATAGACTAGATCTCCATACCCTTTTTTCAAAAGTAAATGAAATTCCTTTTCAGATGCACTCATTTTTTTCACACCTGTAAACTTGACATTGTTAAATTAAAATATTTTAATACAATTATATACAAAAAAAATTTATTAAAAAAAAAATTACAATAATTCCTTATCGGAAATGCAATCGAATGTAAATCTGGATTCAAAAATAACATGATCCAATAGTAAAACCACTTTATGGAGATGAAGATTTTTTATATTTGAGTTACAATATAAAAGATTTTTATTCAATAAGTAACTAACTTTCACATCACATTAAACTTTCACAAAGCTTAAATCTAAACTAAAAATACAATTAGTAAGGTCATAAAAATAAGATAATACTACAAGTTATCTTTTGAATTAATATATTACTTTTATCTTCCTTCAACTGAAACAAAAAAATTGCATTAATATCAAATTAAAATTTATATAAATTTAAAGTACGCGGTGGGAAGTCAGTGAGAGAGTTCAAAGTACGTGCTATCATGGTAAATATAGAAACTTCATTATCATCATGTTAAGTTAATAGAGTTTAATCGTAGATATACAATTAATTGTTTAAAACTATAGATTCTTTTTGAAAACGGAAAAAAATCATTCAGTTTCCTCAAACTCAATCTTGCAATAAATGGATTATATGAGCTTAATTAATTTAAAGTTCACAAGACAGTGTGTGATTACTTACTGTATGAGCTGAGATCGATTTCGTCAGGTAATTCTGTAATATTCACGTCAAATCTGTCTTGAACTTCGTTCAAAATTTTAGCGTCACTTTCTTCCGAAACGAATGTGATGGCTAGACCTTTGGTACCAAAACGGCCAGCACGTGCTACTCTGTGCAGATATGTGTCTGAATCTTCTGGCATATCATAATTGAATACGATGTTTACTCTTTCAATATCCATGCCACGCCCAAATAAATTTGTTGCGACTAGTATTCGCTGAAAGAAAGCAAGATAATATATAATATTGTTGATTAAACTACTGGCAAATTATCCAGTATAATCAATTGCAAATGTTTGTTTGCATTAAGCAATGTCTGGCACAATACGAACTTGAATGGGTGGGTAGTTGGATTATGGCCCCTACACACAGTTCGCAAATGTGCCCAAACGTTTGATTCGTGCATTTTGCAGATTGTGTACATGAGCCTCACATTTTGATGTGACTAAATTTGCTTACTAAGCGGTAAATATTGATCAAAGAAGAAGTACATTTGCCTTCTTCCTATAATCAATATATATTATACAAAGTGGCAACAACATTCTAAAAAAGTTAAATTTCTTATAGTGCAAAATTCAATCTGTGCAATTATTCAATTATCAAATTTCAAATATTAATTAGTGGAGATAAAAAAAATGTCAAATTACCTTTTGGAAATCTTTAAACTGCTGATATCTAGACAAACGCTCTTCTTGATTCATTCCTCGATGAATACCAATGGCGGGGAAATTTTGTTCAGTGAGTAATTGTGCTAACGCCACACACCTTTGCACGGATTTTACAAATATTACAACCTATAAAAATATAAAATGATTTCTAAATTTACGTATATTGAAATGGTTTATCTAACCTGGTTGAATTCCAAAACATCTAACAATTCAAATAATTTTTTATTTTTTTCATTTTCCTTCAACTTAACATAATGTTGTTGAAGTCCGTGCAAAGTTAACTTCGCTTCATCATCGACGTATACTTCCATAGGCTGCAAAGAATTAGAATTATTGCATAACCCAACGTAACCAAAAATTTAATTGATTACGGTAGGTTTTTAATAATATCAGAAAATTCTGGCCATCATAATGCTAATGCACTCTGGTGGAAACCGCGAAAGAATTAACTTATTCATCATGAAAATATTAACTTAAGATTTTGATTAAAATTGAAATTTAAGTAATAATAAAAATTCTGTAGTTACGAAGATACGGCTGAATGTGACCATCGTACATACAGTTCTAGCTGGGGACACGATCATTCTGATGCATCATGTCGTACTCCAAATGATAAACCAAATAGGGCCGGGTTGAAATTCCAAACAAAAGAAAACCCATTCCAAAGAAAACATGTTCCCAACCCAAATTGCTGATAATTTGATATTGCTTTTTCATCATGGTTTGTCGAAATTTTGTAGCACTGTAGCACAGCCAAGAATTTCCGTTTAGATTAATGTAAACCGGCGCGTTTTCCCATTTCGACGGAACTACACTTTCTTCATCTCTTCGTCTCGCTGCGATCCATCTTCTTAGCCCAGGCCCAACCCAACAGCCTACTCGTAGGGCTACAGTGCTCTAAATGCTTTTTAACAAATTCCCGTTTTTATTAATGCAAATAAATCCTCAATAGTCCACATATAAATGAAGTGGATGAAACTCATGTGACCGATATATATTTAACAAGCAATTTCAACGTTTGCTCTAATGTAGATAAGGAAAATTCAATTACATCTTGCATAAATTTCTTGCAGACTGGCCGAATATCTTTACTCAATGTCGCACTAAACATCATTACTTGTTTGCCATGTGGAGTGTTACGATAAATTTCTTGTACGTCACGTCGCATATCTGCAAATAAAAATAACGTTGAAATAAACCCAATCAAACAAAATTAAAAATCTTTCTTTTTAAATAATCAGTACAGATAATTCATCAAATTTTATCAGATGTCCCTATCTGTAGATGTCATCATTTTAACATTTCAACTATGTATACTGTACACGCCCATGATTTAAAAGTTGAATATATATACAGCATACAAAAATAATTAGTATCTACGCTACCCAAGTGAAGTATGGCATAACCGAATATATGGTTTAAATATATTTACCTAATAATTCTAACATTTTATCACATTCATCCAAAATAAAATGTTTCAGATGTTTAAGGTTGAGTTTCTTGGAACGAACGAGTGCTAAAATTCTTCCAGGTGTGCCGACGACAATATGAGGACAATTGGATTTCAATAATTCTTCATCTTTTTGAATGGGGAGACCTCCAAAGAAAACGCCCACTTTAATTGTAGGCATGTATTTGCTGAATCTTTCGTATTCTTTGCTGATTTGGAAGGCCAATTCACGTGTGTGGCACATAACCAAGACGTAAACAACATTTTCGGTTGGTTCCAATTGCTGTAATGTGGCGAGGACAAAGACTGCAGTTTTTCCCATGCCTGATTTTGCCTGGCATAAGATGTCCATGCCCAAAACTGCTTGTGGAATACATTCGTGTTGAACTGTAAAAATAAATTCATTGTTTTAATTTATTCTAGTGGTGTTCGAGCAGGATGAATTTTGAAAGTTTGTTTCAGGATAGGCCCAATTTCAATATCATTATTAAATCAGATGTCCCTACCTATTGGTATCATCATGTTAAATTAAAAATAATTTCCAAACAACTTAGATTTACAAAATAAATGTTAAATAAATTTTATCATATCAGGTACTTTAACTAATGGTATGGAAGCAAACGACTTTGATTATATGTATTTATATCTACATAACGTTTTAAGGTTGCTTTACCCAAAAACGTGATAGGAACAGAAGATTTACAAAAGTCTCGTTGCAAAAATCACAATTATTAAAGTAAATTTTTCATAAAAAACAATTAAAATTTTTAATTAGGTGTTAGAAAAAGACAAAATTATCTATTTTTAAATAAATTTTCGATACAATTCAGAAATTTTTTTGTTTCTCGACACAGTACACATTTAATAATTTGGCGGCACTAACTGATTCAATGTAGCGTTAATTGATAAAAAGTTAAATAAATCTTATTTTAGAAATTGCATGGAAGTGGCGGTACACTTCAAAGAATGTCAGGGCACACAATAGTGCCAAGGAATAGTGGTTGAGAATATGTGCTCTAATGTATTAAACGATTAAATTAAAACGTGCTGTAAAAATTGCACCAAGGAAACCTTGAAAGTTCAGTTGTCAATCAATTGTAATAAAAAGATAAAATTTAATCAGTTGAATTGTAAAAACAGCAAAACAATATAATTTTACAATTAACAATACAAAATCTAATTTCTTATTCTAAAAAGTGTGCAAAACAATATAAAACTATAACACACAGTAGTATTAGAACAATTCATTCACTGCTGGGTACACATCACCGTAAAATGTATAAGAACCCAAAGAAGCTATAATAATTGTTGAAGTACAACAAATATTTGAAGGGCTTATTGTGAAATAGCAACATGCCACATTTTGGTTGAAAAGAGTAATTTAGTGTAATTATTACAATATAATATTTACCAAATATCTCTATTTTGCAGTACTATGACAAAAAAATACAGAAATATTTTTTTATAAAAATATTTATTAGTTTAATATAATTGGCTCAAACCGTGTTTTAAAAAATGTGGCTCATCATATCACTATCTGACAATAAGCCCTTCATTTGATCAAGATTCCATTTAATTTAAAATAAAGTTTCAACAATTCATTATTTACCTTCAGAAGGATGTTCAAAGCCGCAATCGACGATGGCTCTAAGAATTTCAGGTTTCAAAAGGAAATCTCTGAAACCCGAACTGTGAATAGATACATATGTACCCTTTACACCCTTCTTCGTTTCCACAACACCAGTTGTTTCAGTGGTAGTCTGCTCGGTCTGTTCCTCATCTTCGTAATCCAAAAGATCATCATTATCGGCCATTTTGGTTATTAATTAATCTGAATACAAAATTTATAAATAAAAATATTTTCCATAGAAAAAAAAATTTCAATCATATAAATTAAGACTTATAATTTTTTGGGTAAAATTGTTATGCAAAAACACAATAAAAATTGATTATTATTGATATTTAATATAAGCAAAAATTTTCAGTCTACAATTTAACATATTTCATTGCGTAAACAGACAATATACAAATGCAATTTCACAACTAAATTATTGATAATTACCCAAAACATATTTTCAAATTTTTGAGTAATGTGCAGTATTATTTTTCAATATTTTGTTTATTAATTACAATTTCTTCATAATACGCATGTTTATAATAAAAAATACCAACAAAAGATAAAATAGATCTTTGAATTTTAATTGTTCAAGCCATTTGAATGTGGCACTAAACTCGGCTATTCCAATTGCCAACCTTTATAAAATTTCTCGTCAGGATACCAAAAACAAAATAACCTATTACTACTACAACATTTCTCATAAAATCGAGATTTTATATGATTCCATGAACGTGTTAAAACTTTTCAAAACTACTGCGCCCAGAGCTGTTAAGTTTTACCGTGACTTTTCATATTACATCATATTTGTAAATATAAAATATAAGTACTTTTTAACTTATGGTTTTTGTAAATATTTGTTGTGTGCACCCGCTCTATGTATTATTATGATTTAGAATTATTTTTCGAGCCAAGTCATTGCTTTATAAATAAATAATAAAAAGATGTACAGTACAGAATTTTCAACTTGAAAAGTGTGCCATATACAAAAAAAAATTGGGAAACGCCGTACAACCAAAAGAGTGAGGGCCAACGAAAGATTAGCCTGAGGGCCTGAACACAATCAATTTCAAGGACTGGAAAGAATGAACACGAATCAAGAAAGAATAGAGAATTTGTAGCACAAGGTCTGTATAGTAGCATATTAATTGAAAAATATGCAATTGCCACTACTGATAAATCAAATAGGAAAATGCATGTCATTAATCTTTATCACCACGGCAACCAAAAAAAATATATATTTTGTTTCTGTATGTAGGGGTAGTTATGAATCAGATAAAATCTGATAAAATGGAAGTGCTTGGTACTATTGCATTCAGAAAAATATTTTCTGTCAAATAGTCACAGTAGTCCCATGAGGTTTCATTTAAAAAATTAACTTTCTGTCAAAAACTACAAAAGTGTGATTTGGAACCCGGTACAAATACGCTATTAATGCAATATCAATCTAATTATTTTTTTAAATATAATTTTAACCATATTAACCAATTTACAGTCATCTAGATAAAAAACGAGCAATTTCTTTGTAATGGTGATAAAAATTAACAAACGTTACGTTTTTATGTTCAAATTAACTCAAAATAACAAAAGGAAAATATATTCTTGCCAAAAAAGGCCAATAACCACTCACTTTAACTAGTTTATTAGCAATGGCATTACATGTTATTCAATTATTCGGTTCATTTTGTTTAAAGATGGCGGAAATCACCAAGGTCCACTGATATTCTCCTTATGAAGAGTGAAATAAGTGTATGCATTTGTTTGTTGCAGATTGTACCAACTTTTAATTTGAACAATTGATTATGAACATTTTTTCAATCTGCATCGAGTTATCCAGATAGATTTCTGGCTTCATATTTTTCTTGCAAAAAAAGACGTATAACCACTCAGTTTGACTAGGAAAATATAGAATTTCATTTAAAATTTGAAGGTGGTTGTTTCCAGGATAATCAAAATGATAGCAACGTCACAATAAATAGAATTTTTATGTATATCTATCCATATAAATTTCATTTGTTTTACTGCATAAATAACAAAATAAAACAACCTTCCCTATTTCTTAGGTGACAGGTATAATCGGTGGAAAAAGCATTGTTCAATGCCCCTATTTATGGCTTTGTAAAGGTTAGTTATAATACAAAATATGAATATAAATTTTATTGAACAATAAAACAAAATATCTGAAACAGATAATCTGTTTATATTCACAATTAACGGATTCATCAAAGTAGGCTCAAATATGAATTTATTATGACTCAATTGATTTGATTTTATCAAAGCATTATCAATTGAACATACTCTAATAAACAAAATCCAAAATACGCTTATCTTTATAAATAATTAAGCCAGTTATTCACAATTGCCTAACATTGCATTATTAAATATTTATAAAACTTTACAAGAATCGATTGGCGTGTTTACATTTAACATTATGCATCAACAAAATGGCGATATCAAAACGTGTTGAAATCTACTTAAAAGAGAATAACGATGAAATGAATAAGAATTTTATTGAATAATCATTAAATCGAGCAGTAGCAGTTTAATTGCGAATTATAAAGAAATAAATTGACGTGGTTGTGTATAATTTTACAATATAAAAGGCTTGGCGTCACCTACTAACCGATTACCGGCAAAGAAATTGCCGGTAAAAGCCGCAGAAAGCAATAAAAATACTAGTGTGTATGGCTTTAAAAGTCTTTTCGGAGCACAATATAGTCGTTAAAATTATTCTAATTGTTCTATATAAACGGATGATTTAAAATTTCATTACTTACCACACGGCTTGAGATTGATGACAAAACGACGCAAACAACGCCACAGTTTGGAAGGAAATGGCAAATGGCGGACTGCTTACTTCACTTCTCCTTTTCGATTACGCCACGGCAATGGGCAGTGTTGCCAAGTGTTGATAACAAACAAGTGATAACGCTAGAAAAATAAATAGCACTAAAAGTTTCTTTACTATTCCACCAAACTGCAAAGAAAATAATAGAATAAAAAAAAGACTTGTTTTACTTATGAAATACCTATATTTAGTGAATTGTATTATGTCCATTTAATGTTTATTAGAAAATCAAAAATATAGAAAATAAAATAAAATGTTTGTAGGTAGAAAACGATGTTTTTTAACAATAATTGTGTTTTGTTTCATGTTATGGCGAAATTTTCACATTAGAGAAATAATTTGAATTATACAGAATAAAGCATATTATTATTTGTATGTTGATTAAAATAATTACCTACAATTATTATTTATTATTAAAATTTAAATATGCATAAATTGGAAATTATATTTGTTTTAACTCATCAAGATGTATGCTTGTGAACGAAATGAACTCAATACATATTGTATTTAAATACAAACTAGCCAATTTGAATATTTATGTTGTAGTTTATAGTTAAAAAAAATCATTTGGTGTGTATTAAGTTGCCTATGTTGTAAATTTAATTAATCTATAATAAACTTTGAGGTCGTCGTGAGGCGAAACTAAGGCATTTTGAAATTAAAATTTTTGTTCTCTTTAGGCACGATTTACAAAATTACCTGGCATTTATATGTCATTTAATCCAGAGCCCATATACTATAGTAAATACATTTCGATGTCTAAAACTAAAAAGTAAACGTAAATTTCTTTTACAAATTTTAAATAATAATATATTCTCGAATCGCACAAATAGGTAATGAATTCGACGTATTTTCGAGTGAATTATTATTAAAGGAACACATTGGTGGAATGAAAGGGTAACCATTTAACTAAAGGTCACGTATCCCTAACAATAATGAAATTAGCAGCATAGTGTTGTTTTTGGAGTTGTAGGAAAAAGTTACGTTCAGAAACTACAAACGTTAATTTTATAAAAAAAATAATAAAATTCAGCATTTTATACAGAAACTTAATCAGCTATAATTCTATAAGGAATATTTGAAATATTTATTTAAGTTATTGAGTTGTTAAAGAGTACATATGTACATTTCTTTCCTTCTAATATAACCTCAATTTTGACAATTTAATAATATGATTGTTTCCCTCCGTTTTAAATATTCTAAATTACATATTTAAAATATATGTATTTCCACAAAAAACTGTGATTAAAATGCCGAAGGGAATTTCGGAAATACAAAAGAAAGAATTATTTAAATTTCTCAACAATCACAGCGAATTAATAAATGGAAAGTTTGACAGAAAATTTACAATCGAACAAGGACAAGCATTGTGGATTGAAATTTCTAAAACTTTGAATCATTTAAACGGTGATAAAAAGCATTGGAAATTATGGCGAAAGGTATTCGATTTTGTTTGTAATTATTACGTTTCTAATTACAATAAATTAAAATTATTGTTTGGAGTATGTTTAACCTATTCAGAACATGCGCCATATGTGTATGCCAGATTTTAAATGTAGTTAGCGGCTGGGTGCTGTACTGCTTCGTAATTTGTTACCTATCTCATAACGTAGTTCCCGTACGGTCAGCAAATACGGCATAGAAATCAGTGGCGGTTATTTCAGTTTTTTAGCAGCTGTACCTGCATAAAAGTAGTGGTTGTCCTGAATGGGTTAACGTTATATATGAGCCATATTTATTCTTTTGGAATTTCTACTAATTATAAGAAGATCAAGGTTTTTTTATTACAAAATGATTGTTACAAGTATTATTTTATCAAATAATAATAAATACAGCAACATTGTTGTAGTAATATTAAAACCCAGCCAACTTTATAAGTTGAATATTTTTTAACTAATTTATTATAAGAATGTCGGTTAATGTTCGTACCCGTTTTAAGTTGGTATGCCTTTAATGTTAGTAAGTTGTTGCAACAATAATGTTAATCTTCACAGTTTATATTGGTTATTGTTTATTATTTACATGTTTAGCCGATCAAATAACCACCTCTTGTAGATTTGTAATTGACATTCACAATGACGTTTGGCAACCAACTTAACGGTTGTTTTGTTAATATCAAACAATAATTCATGAAAAATTCTTATATATTTTAATTATTTTCAAGACTTGGCAAGATATGCGGACACGAACAAAAGGCAAAACGTGGGTCGACGGAACGGAATGCTTCGAAAAACTTAACAAAACCGAAGAAGAAGTTTTGAGACTGTCTGATCCCGAATTGTATTTGCTTTATAAAAAGCAACATACAAGAGATTTGGATGATGAAGAAGATCAATTATTTCTTGCACCCAAACCAAAGCGAAAACAGTCCAACAGAACTAAGAAAGTTAAATCTGAATACGATTATAAAAGCAAGTTAATAACGATTAAGAAAAAGCCGAAGTTTTGCATTACCCAGAAAGTTGTATTAAATAAATCGGATGAAGATTTAAATTTGTCAGAACAATCAGAGCCTAAAGAAGTTGCAGATCCTGAAAAATTAAATATCCCCAACGGTATCGAAATTAAAAGCGATGTTCGTATTGAATTTATCGATTTGAAAAATCAAGAAGCAATGGTTAGTAACGCTGCGGAATTAAATGTTCCTGATAATTCAATTGATGTGAATTTAAAAGAAAAAGAATGCAAAGATTTTGTTCAATCGGATTCGCTTGTGGCTGATTCTGCTGTTACGGCTAAACCAAATTTGGTAAAAATTCCTAAAAATATAATAGCAGCATATCGGAGAAAAGCGGATGGTCGTTTAGAAATGATCAGCAGTCCAATTCCAAAATATAAGATTATTGCCGAGAAACGAAAATCGGATTATTACGAGCACGACATAGAAATTAACGAATTTCTAACGCTCAAAAAGAAACCGCAAGGAACAATATATGAGTCGGTTTCGCCAAATTCTTTGGGACGATTGGAAGAAATGTCGTATGAAATTTCCATTCCGGAAATACAACCTAAATTTACCATCCTGCACGAAGAAATTTTGAAACCGAGCAAGGAAAAATCGTTAGTGGATTCGACGAGTGCCGCAATAAAACCCGAATATTTATACAATGTTATCGTTCCAAATCCGATTGTCAGACAATCCGAATCGTGTAATTTTATCGAACCGGAAGTTTTAAAAAAGGAACCTGTTAATTTATCAAGTACGTTTATGAACGACCCGATGGATTTGACGAATGCTCGAAAGAAAACAAACAAAAATAATATGTCAAATTCTAACGAATCGAAACAATTGGTTCAAATATCGAATATGTCATATTCTAATGAACTGAAACAATTTGTTCAAATACCGGATCTGATCAATTCTAAGGAACCGAAACAATGCTGTAAAATACCAGATTTGTTAAATTCTAACGAATCAAAACAATCGGTTCAAATACCGGACTTGTTAAATTCTAACAAATTGAAACAATGCGTTCAAATACCGGATTTGTCAAATTCAAATGAACTGAAACAATTGGTTCAAATACCGGATTTGTCAAATTCTAACGAACCGCAACAATTGGTTCAAACACCGGATTTTTCAAATTATAAAGTTCCAAAACAATTAGTCCAAATACCAGATTTATCTACATCAAACATACCGATAATTGACGAAAAAGATATTTCATCCAATTGCTTCCTCAACGGGGTTTTAAATACAGAAATCCAAGTCAGTTTAGTGAAAAAAAAAGGAACCACAAAAACTAAGCCAATAGAAATTAATAATACGAATGATAAGGACACACCAGTTCAATCGGACAATCGAACGAAATTCAAGGAGGATTATTACAGCTCGAAATTAAAATTACTCGAACGTGGCGTTGTTGCTCAAGAAGAACACAACGCAATTCGTAAAAAACAATTAAGTTATCAAATAAAAATGTTGGCCGTATTGCAACAAATCAATTTTAATTTGAAGGATAAAACTCGATAATGTTTTTTAATTATAAAAGGAAATAATAGTTTTTATTTTTTATTACTATCAGAAGTTGATATATTATTTACTTACAGAATTTTATTTTAAGAGTAAACTCTTTTTATTTCCTTATTATTATATGTACAATAATTATAAAGATATTTTTATATTGCTTGAAGTGTTTTAATATTTAATTGAAATCGTAAAACAAATTTGCCAATTTAATTCTCAAAAAAAAAAC
>JARJEC010102409.1:0-25995 GCA_030264575.1 Tachinus sp. AB-2021
CTAATTAGCCATAATGTATTATTTTTGTTATATTTTGTTATTTTTTGATGTCCAGGTAGTTGGTCAAAACTAGTCCGGTTTAATAAATATTTTTTGTGATAAGATATATAAAAAGTTGTTTTATTTCTCAGTATATTATTGTTTTTTTTTAAATATTTCCATGAGTTATTGTTGTTAAATCGTATTAATTATTTTTCATGACTTTTGGGCTGTTGCCAGCATAGCTGATAATGGATGGAGTGGCAATCCAAAACGCCCAATAAAAATCAATGCTAATTTTCGATTTTTATTTAACCACCCTTGTCCCAAAAAGCCTTTCCAAAAAGGAAAATCAAAAAACAAACTAAATAATTTGGTCATAAGGACCTTTACTACAAAACAAATGTTTTTACCACAAAAATAATGATTGAAAATCAATATATTAGCGACTTGTGAAGGTTGATAATGACCTTCACAAGTCGAAACTTAAGTCGCTAATATATTGATTTTCAATAAATATTTTTGTGGTAAAAATTCAGTAAATTATTTGGTTTCTTAAATGATTTGGAGGACAATTTTAATATAAACTATAAATTATAATTAATAATTATTAATGCTGCTAAAACTAATAATATTATTAAAAACTTGTAAAGACAAAAGTAGTTAGAATTCAATGAAATGTATCGTTTACTATGAACTATAAAAAGGCGTTTATTTCAAGAAGTTTTCAATATGTTTAGTGAGAAACAGTTCCACTTGGCATTTTTATATGCACATTCGAACTGAATATCCCGCATAGTAAATAAAAATGTTTGCAAGCATTTAAACGGATTAAAAATGTGATATTATTTCATAAATGTATACAGAGTATACAGGTTAGATTTTAGTTATATTATATAAACTATTCCAGACCAGTAACAGTGTATAGCAGCGAGCCTTGTGCTATCAATTCCACGTTATAGCTGAGAGTCTACTACTCATACTCTCCGGTTGATAAATGATGCTGAATTCACACAAACTGTAAAATCAAACACACCATTTATTTAAATAGAAACTGAATATTCAAAAATTTTAACAATGTTTAATGAAGTGGGGTGAGTTATTGTGTGGGTCGTTATTAATTTGCAAAAAGTTTGCAACTTTGAAAAAAAAAAATTGGAATTCAGAAAGTTTATGTGTTTCATCCGTCCGTCCGTTGTGATTTAATAATACGTAGTATTCGCATAATACAAATCGATAAAATCTGTTAGAGCTTTACGACTACTTATAATGCGAAAGTGCAGTGAGGTGTGAGAGGAATTAGTGCTATAATGCGTTGCTTAATGGAATGCGAATATGTAAGCGTATGAGAGAGTGAAACGGAATTGCTCGAAGGAGTGAGAATTAGAAAAACTTTGTTAGATTTTAGCGAGTTTTGTATTTATTTTCCTGGATGCTGGATGCTTTATCTGTTTGGTTATTGCTGTTATTAGAATGCAGGTTAGGTTTGGTGTTAACTGAAATGATGGCAAATGTTATGGTACTGGTGGTGGCGGTGGTGTGGGAGGGGTTCGCGGATGTATTGAGTGGCAACGTCCGGCCGTGATGCGCTCTTGCCACCCATTCCAACAATTCCAGCCATCAGCCAGCGCTTATCTGTACTGCCAGAGTTTACACATCGGTTTACTGGCAATTTACTCTTGTTTAATTATTAGTTATACGCGTTTCTACATTTGTTTGTATATGCGAGAATGCGAGAGGTCGTACCGGACCGGTTGTTTGTCGAAATGGTGGAATGGCGAAGCGGTTAAAGGTCGCGCCGTGCCGTGTCGCTTCCCTTGACGCGAAAATTGGTGGAAGCGAGCGGAATAGCGGATACTGGCTGGAAAGAGCAGAGGAGCCATGAATACGGCAGCGCACCGCCCCACGTAACTTACGTTGGAGCCGGCCGCAGGAGTGCTGACTAAGACATATTAGCGTGCCTTTATTGGATCTGTGGTCTACACTTTCTATTCATAAGTATCTCGCGTTGGCACCCAATCAATTAAGCTGCCGTGTGAGCGCACCAACCTGACACATATGTTTGGATCACATCTCAACCTCGGCATTACAGCGAATATACATTTATATTCATTTATTATACAATACACAGCGTTCTCGGGGCTGTAAAGTAGAGGGATGTCTATAATTACTGTGGGTATTCTACTGCGGGATCGACGAATTGCGCAAA
The DNA here is from genome assembly GCA_030264575.1 of Tachinus sp. AB-2021. Classification (NCBI taxonomy): domain Eukaryota; kingdom Metazoa; phylum Arthropoda; class Insecta; order Coleoptera; family Staphylinidae; genus Tachinus; species Tachinus sp. AB-2021. The sequence continues at coordinate 2,189 of JARJEC010102409.1, forward strand.
TGAGCGGCTTGGCTATAAGCAACAGCAACAGCTACGAGGTGCGACTTAATGAGCATCCTCCTGACAATCGTCCGTGCACACAATGCCTCGACCGTGGGGGTGGCGTCGTTGGATGTGGCTGCGGCGGCGACAGAACGTGGCCCAGCTATGATAGATTGTTATCTATGGACGCTGCGGAAAGCTGCCGTGCGGTCATACAATGTTTTATTTGCAGATAACGAGCGGCTATTATGAAGTGCAATATTATTTCGCCCGTAAAAGCGCGGTGCGGCAGCAATGGAGAGTATAATTAAAAATTCTGTTTGTAACTGGAAAAGTATTTATTCAGCGGTTTGGTTTGAGGTAGGGTTAGCTTAGTGCTCCCCGAGTGTCTTCCCTCTGACACAGATAAACTGGCGCCGCAAAACAATTTCCTTCTCTTAATCACGCTGCATTCCCGCATAAGTCTCGCTTCTGGAATGCACCTTCCCGAAACGGTCTGCTACGCTACACAATCGTCATGTATTCCATATATGTTCCAATTGGAACGTTAAATGAATGTATATTGGCGCAACGTGATACGTTGTTGTCTGTTGTCGTATCGTGCCGCACCGCATTGTGTTTGACTTTGCTTTCTTCGGCCACTCGCCGTTAGATAAGAGACAATCGCGAAAAATATTGGATTTTGCATGAAAATGGGATGAAGAACAACATTGCATCATCGTACACGTGCATAGATGCATTAGATATGCTGTTATTTAAATATCCAGAATGTATAAGTTAGTTGCATTTGATACCAGTGCCGGATCTACAAACATTTTAAGGAGGGCCTTCTTTATTTATAAAAAATATTCCACTATTTTTTAAAATCAATTTATATTTACTTTGAAAATTAAATGGTGGTGGCCTTTACCATGTGATATTGCATTTTAATAATTTCAATAAAACAACTATTTATATACCTTATAACAAAAACAATTTTTTAATTAGACCTTGCTGTAAAACATATCTTGGTATAGATACGTAGATGACATTTTAGCATGTTTTACAGGTACTCGACGACAACTAGACATTTTTCTAAATTTTATAAACAGTATTCACCACAACATTAAATCTGAAACAGACAATAAAATAAACTTTTTAGATCTAGCAATTTGTCTAGCTTTTACTTTTGATATTTTTCGTAAGCCAACTTATACGGACGCGACAATTTCATATGACTCTATCCATCCCAATAGCCACAAATTAGCTGCTTATCACTCAATAATACATAGAGCCTTCAGCCTTCCATTGACAGAAAATGCTATACAAAGAGAGCTAAACAAAATTATTTCATTAGGTTGTAGCAACGGTTTCTCTCCAAATTTAATTAAAGAAATTATCAATAAAAAACAGTACAGCCTCACTATGCAGTTAATCTATCCAAAAATAATATTTTCAGTCCCCAGAAAACATATCTCCATTTCATATTTTGGCAATATTTCGGAAAAAAAGGATTCTCAGTAAATTGAATTATCAAGTAGCTTTTAAAAATACCAACCAATGGTCAACCCTATTTTTGAACGCAAAAGATAGCACAGACAAATTAATGAAATCCGGAGTCTATGAGTTAAGTTGTTCCACATGTGATGCTCGATATATAAGACAAACAGGTAGAAATTTTAATATAAAATTTAAAAATCCGATGATGTATAAGCAAGAATCTACAATAGAACGATAGTGTACCAATAATCCAGAACAAACATAATTTACAATGTTGTCGGCAAGCCAATAGCTTGTCTTGAGAAGCAACCAACATTGTTGGCTAAATCAATTAAAATAATTAGTAATTTTGAAGATGATATATGTGCTGTTCTAAGATTTATTGGTCAAAAAGTAAAACAGGAATTAGCGGTCATTTTAGGTGGTTTTCAAATATTTCATAAAGTATCAAATATTTTAAAAAGTGACCAATTTTGACATAGATCTGGCTATTATAGCAACATTTAAGAGTTAACGTTGAAATACGTTTTTCAGCTTACAAAAATATATTAAGCAACAGAAGGAAAATTTTACAATAAAACATTTAGAACATTTAATAATTTACTTTTTTTGAGAAGAGTAGTTTATTGGCAGCAAGTGCTAAGAAGGGCGGGAGTGGACAGATCACTATTTAAACCATAAAACAGCGCAAGATAGGATACCTGCTAAAATACCGAATTCCCCAGCTCATACTTGAAGGAAAGATAGAAGGCAGAAGAGGCATCAAACGTAAACACCTATCATGATGAACATCAGGAACTGGACCCTAATAAGAAAGTTTGGCGACATATGCCAAGCAGCAATAAACAAAACTTTAACAATCATAGAATAAATGATAATTCGCTAACGCACATGGATGTAAGGCAACAGAAGAAGAAGAAGAAGTTTATTGACCTACTATAAAATACCTAACGAAATTTTGAATTTCTATTTTGAATTTGAAATTATAGACAAAAGATGGTTCTTTAATAGGTTTGACCTCATGTAATAATAATGTAATTTTTTATTTACGTTTGTAATGTAATATTTTTGATTATAAATATCATACCAAGAGGCCTAGCTAGGTTGGTAATAATATGTTTATAAAAATTATTCTTGCTATATTTAAACTATCTGTCAATTTTTATTCTAAAACAACACACACTCACAAGTTTAGTAAGGAATCTTTATTTAAATTATTAAATCCAAATAATCTATTAGTGCATATTTTATTTATAAAAGTGTGAAAAGTACAATTTTTTGTACTCTCAACAAACTGTGTCTTTAGGTACTCCTCATACTATTCACATCTTCCAGGCGTCTTGCGACGCCTCTATTCCCCCTTTTTAAAGATAATTATTATGTTTAACCAAAAATTAGGTAGATATGAAAGGCTAATGTCACATCTCATAATTCATTTTAGATTTAGTAACTTATAACATTTAAAAAAAATAAAACAATTTACAAAAATATTTATTGAAAATCAATATATCAGTGACTTAAGTTTCAACTTGTGAAGGTCATTATCAAGTTATACACACTTGATAATGACCTTCACAAGTCAAAACTTAAGACGCTAATATATTGATTTTCAATAAATATTTTTGTGGTAAAAACTTAGTAAATTGTTTTATTTTATAATGAAGTACCTACTTAGTAAAGGTCGAAACCATCCTTATGATTATAACATTTTTAGTAAAATTTGAAAATCTTGCATAAAATTTAATCAAAAATTTGATCGACCCTTACTATGTGATAATTTATAATACAAGATTAAAAATAATCATTAATATTATGTTTCTTTTGATTTTATAACATTTTAGTATATTTTGCAAAAAAATTTCAAAGTTTTTTAAATTTAAATATATTAATTTGCATACGTTTGCATTTTGCATATCTCAAGATTTCAACATAAAGCATTTGTTTTCACATACATTTCTGATTTATTTTTAACTTTTTACAGTGTCTTCGACATTTTACCAAATCTTAAAGAATTTTACTAAACTTTAAAAACATCTATTTGCATTTTTTGTATCTATTAAAGAATTCAGCGCAAATTTTTAAATTTGTTTGTTTTTGAAAATCCAATACTACAATATTTTCTAAAAAAAAAACATTTTTTTATGCCAAAATACTGCACCCTTATTCGCCGTATTGCACCGCAAAAATAAAAAAAAAATATTTACAAAATATCCTTCGACGGACAGGACAACGTTACACTGGCAGCGACAATTTTGATTTTTAAATTTTTCTTTCATTTTTTTGAAAGTATTATTATAATTCTATTACACCAGCAAACGTTAACAAATAATAATAAAAACAAAATAGTTATGATAAATTTCTAAAATTCAATTTTTTTCAATTTTGTTTACTAAAATATTGCACCGCATCGCAGCAAAAAAATTTATAAAAGTTCAAAAATAAGAATGTTATGAACAATTTAAAAAAGGGTTCGTAACCAGGACTATTCAATACCCTGGCCGCGACAATTTCGATTTTTTAATTTATTTTTAAAATTTTCTTTTTCCTAAAATATTGCACCCGCACTGCACGGTATTGCACCACAAAATTTTTTAGTAAAAAAAATTTACAATAAAAAAGTTATTAATAAAAGACCTATTGACGGCCGGGGTAAAATTATACCGGTCGTTTAATTTTTTAAAAATTTTTTTGAAAATATTTTTATTGCAACAGCAAAAAATTAAAAAAAAATAATATCAAAAAAATTATGAATAATTAAAAATAAAGGTTTAGAACATAAAATTTTAAAATTCAAATTTTTTTTAACCAAAATATTGCACCCACATTGCATCAAAAACAATTTAATAAAAAGTTTAAAAACAAGACAGTTATTAACCATTTAAAAAAAGGGGCGTATCCTGTACCATTGCCCGCAACAATTTAGATTTTGTTTTTTTTTTAAACTTTATTTTATCAAATTATTGCACCCGCATTGCACCAAAGCGCACCAAAAAACAATTTAGAAAAAAATTCAAAAACAAAAAAGTTATTAACAATTTAAAAAAAGGAATCAATAAAAATTGAAAAAAATTCAATTTTAGAAATGTTCAAAACTTGTATTTTTAAATTTTCATAACTTTCTTGCTTTTTAATTTTTGTTAACTTTTGCTGGTGCAATGTGGGGCAATAGAAATATTTTCAAAAAATTTAAAAAAAAAAAATTAAAAAATCAAAATTGTCGCGGTCAATGTAACGTTACTCTGGCCGCCTGTAAATAACTTTTTTACTGAATTTTTTTGTGGTGCAATACAGTGCAATGCGGATGCAATATTTTGGTAAAAGAAAGTTTGAAAAAAAACTAAAAAATCAAAATTGTATTTAAAATTTCAGGCAATTTCCAAATTTTCCGACTTATTAATAAAAATCTTACAATTTTTTCTTAACAAAAATTGCAGGAAATTAAATTACCTCTAATGTAATATAGAATTTGATATTGTTGGTAAATTATTTCTACATTGATCCGGCCCTGTATGTAAAATAACAGACAATTTCTAAATTTTCCAACTTATTAATGAACATTTTTGAATTTTTATTAAAAAAAATCAAACGCAAAAAAGTGTAATATTGATTTTAAGTAAATTTTGAAAAAAAAATTATTTTCTATTTATTTTAATTTTTAATTATTCCTAACTTTTTTGTTTTAAATTTTGTTTTAAACTTTTGCTGTTGCAATGTGGTGCAATAGAAATACTTAATTAAAATTAAAAACTCAAAATTGTCGCGGCCAGTGTAACGTTACCCTGGCCGTCGAAGGATCTTTTGTTAATAACTTTTTTATTGCTGCGGTGCAAAAATTTCTTTTTAAAAAATGGATTTTAAAAATATATGACGGCCAGGACAACGGACCCCAATACTAGATTACAAAACAAAAGGCAAGGCGTTAAAATTTATCATTACTATATATATATATATATATCATATTATCATATTATCATATATATATATATATATATCATTATATGATCTTGATATGTAGCTAGACAAACATTTATTTTTTATTTAATTTAAAGATTTTAATTGAATAAATTTAATTGATTTTTACTAAAAATAAAATCAATAAAATCATTCAATTAAGAAAAATTATATTTTGGGACATTCTCTTTTTTTTTCATAAAATAATTTAAATCCATAAAAATCTATAAATTGATTCCTTGATATTTTTAACATTATTTACAAATGCATCAGTGTCAATGAATTAAAATTATAAATCAATAACTTTAATCTGTCAATTATACCTTCCTCCCAGTGTCTGATTTAATTCTTCTAAAACGGTGCGGATTTTCTTAAAACCACGATAATTTTTAAAATTTTATTGTAATAAAAAAATATTCAAATTATATGACTTTTTGATATTATATTATTAACAAAAAAAATTACTGCATCAGCCAGCAGAGAAGTTGGCTGATTCAGTTCTGTTAAACATATATGTTGATATGAATCTACTGCCTCTATTGCAACTCACGAAGAAGGTAATCATTCACTCCAAACTAGAAAAGGTTTTTGTCATGAAACCACAAATTGATTGGGAAGTAAAGGAGTATAAATTTCAAACATTTAGTGTTTCAGTTTGTTAGATTCGAACAGCAAGGGGATACCAAGACTACTTGAATTTTTCCTGCGAAACATGCTTTTAATTTCAATTTGCATTAATTCATAATTAATTAAAGTAAATCTCAAGTGATAAATAACAATACTTATCTACAAGTGTCATAACATTTATAAAACTTAAAAAGCTTTTAATAACCGGCTCGTTATTTAGCGCGAGCTCTCTGCTGCACAGCATTGATATTTAAATATTTACGAATTAATTGCAGGGATGAAAATATTGCAATATTGAAATAACAAAGTGGATATATTAAGCAAGAATCGGAGTGATTGTGGGATAAAGGATCAATTATAGAAGTGGATTTGGGTTTTCAGCAAAAAATATGCGTTGCGAAATGTTATGGGCCTTATATTAACAAAACGTGGTATTGATATTTTAAATGGTCTCAGTGCGGTGGGGTGCAAAAGCAGTTGTTGATATATTAGCTATACCGTGCTCGGTGCTGATGGCTCGTGAACTGTGACGAGTTTATATATTTCAGTATTTCACTTCTAAAAAGCTGCTCATCGTAAACGCCAAACCCATAAAATAATCGTAATTCCTAATACAGTCGGTAGATTTACTGCTGCTGCCGCTGCAATTCGGAACGCGTTTATTTTAATAATAAACTCCACACATTCGTATTCATATTGCGTAAATTATTTTGAATGTAGTCAACAAAGTTTGTAATGTGCCATGGAATATATCTGACAGCGTAAGGCGCTCCGTCAAGCTGAGACGCCGGCAATAGCATAGCAGTGGCATATTAGGACCGCCCTGCCACCTGCGGCACCCTCCTGCCGTACAATTGAAAGTCATCGCTTTATTATGTCGGTTAACCCCGTAAGGTACTCTGCAGAGTACTTATTCTAGAGCCCGACGAGCTCTTGCGATTAATGGCATATTCACATATACTCACATACACAGCGGCGCGTATATAAACATGTATGCTCGCACACACATACACACACACACACACTTCGTCCCAATACAAACACGAATATGCTAGGATGGTACATAGAGTGAAGCTACGACAGGCCATGCCACGCCACGGCATGCCATAGCTATAAAGTACGCTACCCTGTCGGCGGTCTGTCGCCAAGGGTGCTGACATTAGCAGGCTATTCGGATCCGACCCCAGATTCAGCACTTGCCGACACCGCGGCTATTACCATTCATGATTTATATCACACAAAGTGCACGTGTTTCAGATTCCGAAATGGTGGCAGCAAGTACGAGAATGGACGTCCTCGAAGACGAGCATTCTAAATAAACGCTGCAAAGAAAGTCAGACCCGGAATCACCACAACATGACGTCTATGGGAGGCACCTTAATGCTATGCGGGTTCTTACCAGCGATGCTAGTCATGGCCACAGGTAAGTGCGATATATAATAATGCGGAATATTTAGAAGCGGATTTCTCCTATTTGCGAAGCGGGTGTCTTAAATCACAGCAATCACATTTCCACCCAATAGTTTGGACGGTTTCCAAACAGACTCGCTCCTACACGATCATCACTCGCCATTCAATTGCTTTTAAGTGTGGCCATATCTTTCTAGACGGAGAAGATAAGGGAACGAGAATGAGGATGCGAATGCGAATACTGATGCGGCTACATAATCATTATTATATCAATAACAGTTTTCATGATTGCTATTAAAATCTCGACCCAAATACACTCACTCTCACACATATTCACTCTCTCCCTTTCTGTCTCGCTCATATACAACTCACACATACACACACCCTTTCTTGCTCCGGGACAAAAAGCAAATCAGCAGTCGGTAAATGCAGGAGAAGAGAACAGCTGTTGCCACCACCCATCCACAGTGTCAGTAGACTAACACTCATCTCCATGCACTCGAAAATGTCGCTTAATATCGAAATAAGTACCAAGTGTATTTTTAGTAAAATCGGCTTACTGTACTCGTGCAGTGCGAACGAGCGGAGGCGACGAAGAGTGGGGGGGGGGGGCAAAGCCAAATGTCGGATGATTTTCTAAACATGGCAAATTAAAGGAAGTTAATTTGAGGCTTATCTTTTAGCAGACACGTTTGCTCTTACAGAAACGTATGTCTAAGGCGCTGACGAGTAAAAGGACCGAGGACTATAACAGATACAGCAAACAAACGGCCTCCCTTTGCCACCTCTCCCACAATATTCCTACACACTACACTCGTCTGCTCGGGATGATGTATTCACAATAACAATTGTCATGAAAGAGAACTGTTTGTGAAGTTAACATCTTCATTAACTCGTTTATCATGTCTTATGTATAAGCGTTTAAATGTTACTATCTCGGTCTTGGCCTAGTGGGGGCTGCGAGGTTTTTCAAATCAGAAAGTATGCTGTATGTGAGGTTGTGTGGTTGTGTGGCTGTGTGTTGTTGTAATTATGCGGGCGGATTCGGATAATGATCTTAGCCAACAAAGTTCCATAATAATATAATAGTATTATAAATAAATGTAATAACGCTGTACCCCGTTGTGTTAAACATAATAGAAAATACGTTTAAACCTGTACACAATTTGGAATCGAGCGTACGATTGCAGTTAACTCAAAAACACTGTGTACGTAAGCCCCGCCAGTGGTGGTGTCGGTCCCGAACTCAATTCTGGCTTCGGCTCTGGCTCCGGCCCCGACCCGACCCCAATCCCAGAGCCCCGGCATCGAGCAGTTCGCGTTTAATGACGCGAGACAATGACATAGTCTTCGTTTATTAAGAACCGTAATGCTGCTTGTTCGACGGGGTTAGTGAATAGCTACGAGTGTCTTAATCCGCCAGTAAATTGAGTCTCGGTTAAGTTCAGGCTAGCGATTCAAATGATAGCGGCACGCGGAACTGTATTGTACACACGTCTGGCAGCTCAATCTAAGCGCGCACTGGCCCATAAATGCCAGATATAAACGCGACCCACTACCCTCCCGGTCCCGGTCCTGGCCCCGGCCCCGGCCCCAACTCAGGTTTATACACGTTACGACTGTCGTATTCGCATCTTATTTAAGGGTTCGCTTAAACTGAAACTAAAACACAGCGTGGGGGAAGAACTCGATTGTTCCTTACGCCCCCCTCCCGCCAGCCTCTATCCACACAGCTAAGCAAAGCTAAATGTTTCAATGATTCAGATAAGAAATTACAGAATTAACTACACACGACTATCTTCCACCCACACTATTCAACCGAACCCATCCAGATAGCACTTTATACGCGCGCGTGTGTGTGCGTGATTGCTTTTTAATTCCTATATTTACCAAAGCAATAAACTTTTATTCACTTAATAAATGAAGCAACTATTAGGTTTTATATCGCGATTACATGCCTGCTTTCGATTCGGCCAACAAATCTTCGTCAGATGTTAATGCATCATTACCAATAGGGTTCTGCTGAACAAATTGAATAGGTCACGTCATGCAAATTTATTTCCTTAAACTTCTTTAGATGATATCACGGAAATGTTATGGTATAAATAAAATTGAAATAGTGAAGCAAGTAATTTGATAATTGAATTTATATGCCTGTCAGTTTGAGCGATCGAATCGGTTCTTCAGTGTGCAGTGTGATCGAGTTGATATGAATGCTTTTCTATCTGTGGTGGGTGGAAGTATATATATATATATATATATATATATTGAATTGCTGGTTGGAATAGCCAGTCTAGCGGAGGCGGCAAATGCATGCGAAATCAACAAGTACAAGGCGCTTAACCTGCAACGGAGCATTCAAGTTGAAACCGAATCCTGAGCCAGTGCTGATGCCCAGACCGGACTCGGAGCACGTTTATCTGTAGCGTCAAATTTGCATGAGCTGTGCAAGTGCGATTTGCTGAATAGCATCAGATTAGTGAGAATAGTCCATGCGAAGAGTCGGGGTGCTATCAGTCGAATCCATGCTTGGTGCGGCGCCTCCTCTTCTAGTATCGGAGTCATGTCGACTGCAGGCATGTGTAGCATAGCTATTGTTCCGTGTCCATGCATTGTACAATGTGCCTATGCCGTACTGTGTTGTCCTTTACTAGTCCAATTGCAGGATCTAATGCCATACCGGCATTGACGTGTTGCTGTTGTTTTATTTTATAAATTATTTTTTGTTGGCGTTTTTTGCTGCATTAAATGTTTTTCGCTGTGCATAAAAGAGGAAAGCAAAAAAGGGCTCCGGCGGCGGCGGCAGCAGCAGCAGCACCGCCGCCGTATTGCGGCTCCATGTTAAATCCACGAGTAATCCTGGATTAGTGATGTTGGTGTAGCTGCACTACTAATTTGTTGATTCCAGCACCCTGACACTGAATTATTGGAACCACTAGCCCGAAAGGTTTAGTCAACCCTCCGGCCCGACCGAATCGAAGCCCCTCGCGATCGTTCCGATAGTATACTCCAATATATATATATATATACACTATATACCAAACAAAAGCCAGTTTCACCCTAGCAGAGGCTGTGCACCGAAAATGCTGTGAGCAAGGATATACCATATTACCTACTAACTTACCTCTACTATCTCACTCGGCAAGAATAGTTGGTCGCTTATTTAGAGCGGATGCCGAGGGGTGTTAGCGCACGTTGGGTATTTCGATATTTTAGGAATTTAATAATACTCGTTTGTTTAATACATGGTCTCAAAACATACCAGATTTGCTCACTCCCTCATACCCCAAATATTATATTTATCATAAATAAGTATTTGATAGAGGAAACAGATCAATGCGGTCGGCATCAGAATGGGGCGACGGTGGTGCGACCGCCACACATATAATATACTATATCGTACAATATAGCCAGCGATACATTATCGAAGTCAGTTATAAAGGGGTCGGCCGGACCGCGCGGCATAGAAGGGAGATCGGGCTGGGCTATTCTTCATTCCTTCTATTAAATCGGCAATTCAATTGAGACGACTTAGCTCTTGGTTATGTGGCGCTATATATATATATATATATATATATATATATATATATATATATATATATATATATATAGATATATTTCTATGTGTATGTGTAGTTGCTGACCCGCACTCTCATGGTTCCGCTCACGCGCGCTTGCCACTGTATCCAAATTCATTGCAGATTTTCAGCTTGTCGGCTCTAGAAAATGGAAGGCTTGAGTGCCACGCCATTCGCCGGGAATGATGATAGAGTTAAAGAAATAATAGGGATTTACTTCCACGTCCGGTTCCGGAATCAATATGGTTTCATAAGTGGCACACATGTACCTTTTACTAAATAATCTCCGCTTTAATAAGCACCGCGTCAATTTTTATTTACATGCGGATTGATATCAGAATTCAACCATACATTATAACAATGATGTAGATTATCAGCGAAAATATGTTGCTGCCCCTCGTTTCAATAAATCAACATTATATGTCGGGGTTGGCTTTGATAGTGTCCGATCGTCTTCTGCAGGTAGCCTTTAGCTTTTATCGTTGTAATGATAAAAATATTTTTAAAACTAAATGGTAGTAACAATAATAGTTATAGATGGAACCTCCTTCTCAAAATGGTTATCATTTTACTCGTTTATAGAAAAAATGTTCAAAATACCATAACGCAAAATACAAATTAAAAGGAAATGATGAAAGCATTAAACATTGAAATAAAAACAATTGGTTTTGTACAATTTTTAATAATTTGTATTTCCAAGTGCCACAAATTCGGTATTAGAAAAATCATAAACCGACTTTTTGGTGTTTTCAATTAGTTTTTGAAAAAAAAACTTAAAATATTTAATATGTTATTATTTCAATTTAGAATTTCTAAAATTATTTAACAAAATTGCAGCCATATTACATAAACATGATTTACATTTAACTGTTAATACATTTTGGACAAAAAAATTTTTTTTAAAATCTTTCTAAAAACATTCAATAGCATTGTGCGGTAATGTTGACTCTATACTCATATATTGTAAAAAATATTTTAAAATCAAGAAAATGTTGCAATGTGAAAAATATTTAAAAAAAAAAAGAATTTTAGAAAGAATTTTAAAATAAAAACATAATTATTTCGCCGGTTTTAGAAAATTTGCGGCTTTCAGGGCTTTGTTAAATCAATATTTACTTTTAAAAACTTGCAAAGTTTCAGTAACTAACTATTTATCTTCATCAGCGATTGGAAATTATATTATTAAACAAGGATAATTAGCAGAAAAGAAAATAAACAATTGAATACGAACAAAAAAACCATAAAGATAAAATATAAATATAAAACGAAATATAAATGTCATAGAATTATGTTAAAAACAATTATATGCAACAAAGAAAATATTTTTGATTGCTAAAAGACTAAACTAAAAATTATATTTTACGTATAGCCCAGTCAATCTGGCTCAAAAAGTGCTTTATATTTACAAAATATGTTAGCTTATTTGATTAAAAGTTTTCATTCAACCCCGAACTGCAAAAATCCACCAAAATTTGCTTGTGCGGTACGAGATAAGGGCGGTTACTATTTATTGGATTTTCATTTTCTTTTTTTCTAAATATACCGAAAAATATTTTAAATAACTTTTATATGAAACTTTTCTGCATAGCTTCGCAAGGAAAAGTGCTACTCGCAAAAATGGCGTTTTTTAGGGGGTGGGTTTTTAAACAATTTCTATCTGCTTTTCTATAATAGTTATGAAAAAATCTTCAAACAAAAGTTGTAGGCTCTACAATTTTCTCCAATAAAAAACAATGCCGTTTTTAAGGGGGTGGTTTTTTAAACATTTTCTATCTGCTTTTCAATAATAGTTATGAAAAAATCTTCAAACAAAAGTAGTAGGCTGTACAATTTTTGTTTGGCGTTTTTTTAGGGGGTGGTTTTTTAAACATTTTTTATTTGCTTTTCTATAATAGTTAGAAAAAATCATCAAACAAAAGTTGTAGGCTCTACAATTTTCTCCAATAAAAAGAGTAGCGTTTTTAAGAGGGTGGTTTTTTAAACATTTTCTATTTGCTTTGCTAATATATAATAATAGTTATGAAAAAATCTTCAAACAAAAATTTAGGGCGTACAATTTTCTGTAAGTTTTGTATAAAAAAATGTTGTGACACTAAAACTACTCACCCTAAAGGGCGCCAAAGTCAACCCCGTTATTAAAATATTCAGTTTTTTAATTACATAATTGATAATTAAAAAAAGAGTCTTATTGATTTTAATTATTTATTGATTTATTTTACATTTTTGTGTATTTCCTTTGCTTTTCATTAAGGGTTGAGTTGTTTAATTAATAATAAAGCGATTCTATTGTAGATAGATTTAAAAAATGTTGAAAAAAAGTTACAGGGTATATTATTGTATGTATTGAATATATATAAACTAAAGTTGACATAAAAATAGATAAAAATTTAACCCTCAATGGGGATATTTACTCGACAGGGTTGAAAATATCAGTCTCACAAAAAATATCGTGACTTCAAAGTTGTAGGCCCTGCAACATGTTTGAATAACTACAATAAAATCGCTTTTATTATTATTTAAATAACTCACCCCTTAAAAAAAAAACAAAAAAATAAACAAAAAATGCAAAATAAATCGATAAATAATTAAAATTATAAAAAACTTTTTTTCAATGATTAATTATGCAATTTTTCAAAATTAAAAAAAAAGAACAAATTTGTCAACCTCGTTTTTAAAATATCCTAGTGAAGGGGATATTTTAAAAACGAGGTTGACTTTGGCGCATTCTGTGTTGGCCAGTTTTTCCGTCACAACATTTCTTTTTATACTTAACTTCTAGAAAATTGAAAGCCCTACAACTCTTGTTTGATTTTTTTTATCATAACTATTGTAAAAAAAAACAGATATTTAAAAAAACACCCCATTAAAAAGGCTTTTTTGCTTGTAGCACTTCTTCTTGCAAAGTTACGCAAAAAGTTTTATATAAAAGTTATTATATTTTTCTGTACATTTAGAAAATGAAAATCCAACCAATAACAGCCGATATATAAAAAATCGCCCTTATCTCGTAACGCACAAGGAAATGTTGGTGGATTTTTGCGGTTCAGGGCTAAAGAAGAACTTTTGAGCAAACAATGAAAAAATTGGCCAGCTAATATATTTTGTAATTTCATCATTGACTGGCCTAATAGATATATAAAAGGAACAGACAACAAAAATATTTAAAAATTTTACAAAAAAGAAAAGAAAAAGAAAATAACAAAGAGAACAAAACAAAAATTAAAAAACAACAAAAATAGAAATAAATAAAACAAAAATTACTTTTTTTTAACCACAAAAATTATTTATTTATTAAATATAAAAATAAACGCAACTCGAGTTTCGACTTATGAAGGTCATTATCAAGTGACTTGACAATGACCTTCATATTTTTGTTTTATTTATTTCTTATAATGAAATACAAAAACACAATATAGTAGAGGTCAAAACCATTCTTATGAATAAAAAATAGGTTTTACTTTTTTCTATGACCTTATAATCGCGAATTAATTTTTGTCAGGTTGTAAACTTTCTAAAAATTTAATTGTAAAAATTCCATAAGCTTTGTTTTAATAACTGAGTTTGTTTATCAATTGCCTTTGCTAATTTTATAAAAAGTTGATCTGTAAAATCAATTTTAAGATTATTAAAATGGTTAGAATTATAAAAACACTTGTAGAATTTTGAACTTGTTTAAATTAAATTTTAATATATTTAGGTTCGTTAGAATTATAAAAACACTTATAGTATTTTGAACTTAATTAAATTAAAATATATTAAATTTTAATTTAATTTTGTTTGTTAGGTCTAAAATTTAAAACAACTAAGTTATAGCTTCCGGCGTTTTTAGGAAACAGCCTGTATTCATTCTGAATATTATAAAATTAAAACTGCACAAATATAATAAGAAAAGTATTTTATTCAACTTATCTTATTCACAAAACATCTATGTGTCATTATGAATGGCGATTATACAACTTATTGAAAATATATTTCCGATTTTTCAGAACATTTTGTTCTTTTATTATTAAGAAAGTTTTTGCTTACTTATTAATAAAGCGACAAATGATTCAATTAAAAGCAAATACACATGCAAATAAAAAGTTGCACAATTTTTTAAGGAAATTTTTAAACATTTTTCAGGATGCGCGTTAAAAGCATTTATAGAAAAAGAAATAGAAAACATTAACAAATAATTGAATAAGCCTTCTAAAACAAAGTGAAATTATTCCCAAGTTTTACTCCTAAAATATTTTGAAACAAAAAACCATCGCAAAACTTTTTATTTTATTTTAATTTGATTCAATTTATCGCTCCGCTTCAGTTTAAGTATTTACCCGCAATCTTTGAATTTATTTTATTACGAAATTGAAAAATGCTATAAATGATATGAGAGATTAAATCAATATTCATATGTGATCATATAAAAGCATATTTTATAAAATATTCAATATAATTATTTGGAGAAGTATTGAAATAACTTGATAAATATTTTGAGAAGTAAGTTGCTTATACCTTATGACTGATCAAACATCGATGCTTAGTTTTTAATTTATGTTACAAATTAAAAATTTAAACTGATTAGCAAACAAAGTATAAATTAATAATTCGATAATGTTTTAGTAATTGACTATTGGTAGTTTGATCAATTGTGTGCAGCGTGGAACTAACTCTGCCAAATTTGTTGCGAAACTGGATGAGTATATTTGTATTTGCATGTGCGAGCGTATTCGTTATGTATTTGTGTGTGTGTGTGGGTGGGTGTGTGTATGGTTGGACGAGAGTGTATGTTTATTGAGCACTGTAACGTAACGTATATTTGAATTTGGAAATATAAGCGTACAGCGTGCATATCGGAATCCGTATAATATGTTTGATATACTCGTATAAATAGGGACGTTTACAGTTAAGGTCGAAACAGAAACAACATCAAGTTGGGTGTCTCATTCATGCACATACAAAACCTTAAACGAGACTGTACAGCAGGAGCTTTTCACAAAGTATTCAGTCGAATGATTTTGCGATTTACTGTGCCAGAAGTGACGTTTCCCGTGAGTGACGCGGGCGGCAAAGAGGGACGCATAGCGATACAGCTGGGGTGAATGCTATCAGGCCTTGTTGTTTAAACCGCATCTGTGAAGTTGCACATCGGCCCGATAGCAGTTAGAGTCCATTGAGTTGGGACAGATCTGTATAGCAGTTAAAGTTGCTAGAACGGCCGCTAGCAGGAAGGTGACTTTTCCGGTAGGTGTTAGAATCGGAATCAGTAGTTGTACTCCGTGGAATTTTAAGGAGTTAGCGCGAGCGACGGGTCAGGCCGGTGACGCTTTTCATCTTTTCAACAGCTTTACTGTCACTGTATCGACTTTTGGGTTAAATATTTAATAAGCAGCATTCCAATGTAAATCAGTCTCATTTGCAGAATGTGACATTTAGAGTATTTGAATTCTTGTGCTGTGCTCGGATCTCGTACGCCGGACACGTCCGCCGTTCGCTTTCAGCGGAATATTCTCGAGAATATCTTTAGTTTCACTTCACTTATCGCGTTGGGAAGTTATCTCTCGCTCTGTTGCAGGTCAGCTCGCTGAGCCCGAACCCGAGTTCCTGGCCCCACTGGAGAACCACACCGTCACTCAGGGCAGAGACATCTACTTCACCTGCGTCGTCAACCATCTTTCTTCCTATAAGGTATATTGTTGCCGCAAAACAGAACCGCAAATTTCAGACCGCAAATGGCACATATGGATTTACTTTTATTGCTGACTCAAGCATATCTCGGCTAGTTTTTATGACAATGAAACCGAGAAACTGCCGCATTTGCCACGGGTTAACATATTGCATGATAACTGTGCTGACATCCACGTCCCCAGTCAACACCGCGACGCGTTTTATCGTGCGAGGACTTCAGCCACCACCCCCACCACCCGCTTGCTCCATTATCAACAAATACGAAAAACCAATCGATAACTTCATTTTTTAATTATTCCGCAGATTTATTTGTATACTACATATATAAACAAGCCGGCGTAACGGTGGAATGCTTTGATACATTAATTCCCGTTTATGGCGTCGAACGCTGGCGCGTAATATACAAACGCAGCAATGTTCATTAATCCTTGATTCAATTTCTCTTAAAATCATTGAATAATTGAGAACTAATTCCGTTTCGCCTGGGAATCGATCTAACAACAAATTCTTATTAGTGGCAAAATGAAAAAAATAATAGCGCGATGAAATAAGACAGTGTTTTAAGCGTGGCCCGAAGCTAGAGCAAAGGAAATTTCAAAGAAAATCATTTTATCGAGTCTCGCGTTTATTTCATTTGTGGTGTTAAAGTGATGCCTGTGCCGAGGTGTCCGTGGGGTGGATGATGGTAGATATTGGAGCGGGCGGGTTGGAATTGGAGTGTGGGGTGAAGGCCTATACCGTCTATACGGGATGATCTCATTGTGTCCCAGCCCGGAGGTAAACGTCTCACAAAGACACCCAATCAGACGTGCAACTCGCACTTATTGAGTTTGCTACATACTACTTTAGGAGCCGAGTCGGCTTCTAATAAAATCAGTGTGGATAAACTCTTGGAAGACCCGCGGCATCCGCTGCCACACCGCACTTGCCTAATACCGTAAATGGAATTATACGGTACACAGGAAAGTTCGCGACGAACTGATCCCAATTGATTGCCCTTTCAAAGGCAAATGTCCGCATTTTATTGTAAAACTTATTGGGTTGCAGGTAGCTTGGATCAAATCGGATACGAAGGCCATCCTCGCCATACACACTCACATGGTCGCACAGAACCAGAGGCTGTCGGTTACGCATAACGGACACAACACCTGGAAGCTGCACGTTGGCAATGTGCAGAAGAACGACTCCGGCACTTACATGTGCCAAATCAACACCGACCCTATGCGCAGTCAGGTGGGTGTTTGTCAAAGCATTAATTGCTTTAGTAAGTAATTCTTAATTAGAATGGGACAGTGCAATCCTAGCATGAGTTAGTGTGTAGCGGCCGTGGCTAAGCCGTCTCGTGCAATTTCCAGATGGGGACTTTGGACGTGGTCATCCCGCCCGACATACTCAACGACAACGAGTCATCCGAAGGAGGCGGCGTGGCTGTTGAAGGTGGAACTGTCAGATTAAAATGCATAGCTACTGGGAGCCCCGAGCCCACTGTAATGTGGAGGCGCGAGGATTCTCGCAACCTGGTGATACGCCACGATGGAGGCCGGGAAAAGCAAGGTGAGCCACCCTTGCCCGCCCACCTTCCTCCTCTTCTTTCTCGAACTGAACCGGAATCGATATCAAACCGAAGAAAACACTTTATTTACGTTCGCTGAAATAATATCTCATTGAGTTTGAGAGCAGCTGGTGCGCGTTGTGCCTAATCCGGCTCTCTGCCGAATCCCGATTTGCATTCCGCCGCTACTGAATATGTGCAATGAAAAATTCAAGTTGCGCGTCTATCGGTACTTCTGACAACTCTCGCAGCGCTGCATTTTGCTTTCGATAAATCCCTTCTCATTTAAATTTCAAATCGGATATTATCTTAAGGAGTATGCCGTGGAATGATCTCGAGGTGTTAAAATCCTGCCACACGGACCAGGATTTGTATGCACTGTCCGAACATTCTATGCCGGTTCTTTTTTATTCATTCGGTTTTATTCCATTCCGGCGATAACGCATAAAGATAAGGTTCGCTGACTGTACGTGAAGCTCGGAACGAGGTTGCCCCAATTGGGGTTTGCAGCAGCGCCGGGACCAAAACGGGGTTCGTATTAGAGTTGTCTACGCCTGTTTGCTGTTTATGTTATTTCAGGAAAATACTGCTCCAGATCGTCACCTGTGCGAGCCGCGATTATTAATTTCAGATTGTGCCGTGTCGTAGGGACCAGACGCGCGTTCCATCAAGCCGAACAGGCATTGCAAGTGGCATTTATATCCTGCAGCGCAGTTGAGAACCCAACTAAACATTTGTCTTTATTCTTACGATTGGTTGAACGTTGGCCGCGACGCGAGACGACGCGACGCGGCTCGACCCTCGGCAATGGACCACACTCTCTCCCAGCGCGACGTTATTTTCTGGCATTTTGAAATA
The DNA here is from genome assembly GCA_030264575.1 of Tachinus sp. AB-2021. Classification (NCBI taxonomy): domain Eukaryota; kingdom Metazoa; phylum Arthropoda; class Insecta; order Coleoptera; family Staphylinidae; genus Tachinus; species Tachinus sp. AB-2021. Next base: position 21,293 of record JARJEC010102409.1, read on the forward strand.
TCACGATATACGGACCGCCGTACATTTTATATACGTGTCTGAGTCTGTGCCTGACATTAGCAAATATATTGACTCAATATTTATCTTACATAAATTGAGATTTGTGAATAGAAAATTATCGATTTCCTTCTCCATTGCATCTATCTCTGCATTTTCTTTAGTTTTGCGCGGCTACGACGGAGACACAATGGTCCTCAGCAATATACAACGTTCGGACATGGGGGCATATCTCTGTATCGCCAGTAATGGAGTACCTCCCTCCGTCAGCAAACGATTTACCGTTAGAGTTCATTGTGAGTAATCTGATAACCTACATGAAACCATAACTTAACTCATTCCTTTCAGTCCATCCACTGATCAGAGTATCGAACCAGCTTGTGGCCGCCCCGGTCGCAAGCGACGTGCTGGTTACTTGCTACGTTGAAGCTTCACCACGAGCCATGAACCATTGGACGCGGGATACAGGTAAGCTCCTACGGGACCGGCTTAGCGTCCGTCGTCCTCACATATACAGTATTAACGGGACATCTTCAGATCGCACTTTCCGTTGCGGACGTTGCGGATGTTACAGACTCTGCTTGGTCCCACTGGGACTCTTTCATAAATCACTTTAAACCTAATTCATAACACAGCGCAAAGGCGAGGCCAAACACGAAGCCGCACAACCATTCATGCACACTTACACACACACACATACAACAATCAACTACAATAAGCTTAACAGCTCGCCACCCTTTTGTATTCCAGGCGAAAAACTAATACCAAATGAGAAATACGCCATGGAAGAGACAATATTAAACGAATATTCACTTCTTATGAATCTGACAATACGCTCCTTGGAGAAAAAGGACTTCGGCGGCTATGTCTGCACCTCCTCAAATGCGCTCGGCAAAGCAGAAGGTGTCGTCCGGCTACAAGGTAAATATAACTTCAAATATACTTCGGCTAATTTATAAGTAGTGAATCAAAGTTTTAAGGAAGCTCGTTTAAACAAACTAGTTCCGACTTCTCTGTATTGCAAACGCACATAATACTTAATTAAGCCAACGAAATTTATGTCGTTATGAAAGTAAGATTTATTTGCAAATTCTATGCATGGAATGACATTAATATTTGCAACGCGACATTAAGTGCAAACTCCTTTAGGCGTACCGTGTTCATTTTTGAAGCAAAACCTTTTTTTCTCTACGGTATATAAGTCTGACTGACATGCCCAGGACAAGACTTACACGTTTTGCTATAATGGCGTTTACCCACAAATGCAATTATTAATTTATTATTATTGCAAATAGTAAGTATAAATATTTAAGGAAACGCTTAAATTTGTTATCAAAAATATTATTATAATTATTTAAATTTTTCTGCAGATATAGTGAAATTGTTTTATATATATATATATATATATATATATATATATATATATATATATAATTTTAATAAATAAAAAATGTCACATTTCATTGATATAAAAAAATATTCATTAATACAGAGGATTCATAGCAAATGACAAAATTGAAATTTCAAATATAATTATTAAATAATTATAATGCCATTACTCCATGTTGTAATAAATATTTTAAAAATTTTCTTAGGAGGGGATCAAACCCACAACTTTCTGATTACATTAAGATTTTATGTTATACAACAACGTTAAAGTCAATTTTTGAAATATCTATTACATGATATGCTTACACATATACAGTTATGTGTAAGTTTAATTCAACTCCATTTAAAAATTTCAATTGTAAATACTAAATAATTATTATTTACAATATTCGTTCAGATTACATGTCTCTAATCAATTGAGCTACCGGGGTGGTAGTAATTGCTTTTTGTTTTTATAACTGCATCCTGGCGAATTGAATTTTTCAATCATTTATTAAAATTTGATGTAGAATATAATACATAATTTATATTACATATAAATAATACATTATTTATATGTTATATACATATGTTATATATGTTACATATAAATAATATATTATTTATATGTTATACGTATATTCTACATCAAATTTTGAACAAAAAATGAACAATATCGTTTTTGCTTAATTTTTTAGTGTAAAGCAAAATTTCAAAAAACGTTTATTGTTAAACATTTGATAAATAATATAACATTTAATTGTTTGTTACCTGTTATGTTATCACGGTACAATTTTGTACCTGTAAATGTTTTTACTTTTTTTTTCAATAATTTGAGTTTTTTGCAGTTTTTTAAATTGTAAATTGCGTTTTTTGTGTGTTTAGAGAGTTTATTTTATAAATCGCAATATTTACAAAATTTTCTGTAAGAAATTGAAATTTTAGTCAATTTCAAATTGCAACATTGACCGTAATTTAATTAATATTTTTCACAAATTTTGTAAATTTCTCGCAATAAATTAGTGCATTCCTTATTTTTAGTATAGTATAATCAAATAAATTTATATTTCTGGCGGAAAGGACTTGTTTCCTATACAAAAAACTAGTGTATTTTTTTATAAAACAAATTATTTTTTGTTGCAAACTCCTATTGAAAACTCTTGAAAAATGCTCTAAAATAATAATAAGAAAAAACCATTTTTAACTTAAAATATTTTCAACATCATAAATATAAAGCAAGAGGTAAAAATTTTGCAAAAAAAAAATAAAATTCGCACATTGAAGATGCTACAAAATTGCTTCAAAACGAAAAATCGGTAAGAACAATTTTAACCATAAAATATTTTTAAAAACAATATAAATTATAAAAATCCGCTAATTAAAGTTGCTTCGAGCAAAAATTGCAACTATTGAATTAAAACGATGACTGAAATCAAGCAAGCAAGACAAAATTTAGATAATACAAATTTAATTTACTTGATTTGTTTAGCTGGTGCCAAAAATAAATTTTTTAAACTTTTTTGAAGCTACACTACATGTTTATCAGTGGTAATTAACACATTTAAAAACAATTTATGAGTTACAATTTGTACAAAAACTTTAATTGTTTTGCAATTGTTAATCAAAAATACAAATTTGAGGCTTCAAAGGCAATTTAAAGGTAGGAAAACTAGATTGCTACAAAATGGCCAAAACAATATAAAAAATATCAAAGACTTTAAAAATTTTCTAATTGGTGCTCAGAATTTTTTGCCGATTTAAAATTGTTATTTTAAATCGGCAAAAATTTGAGATGGAAAAACCAAGTTTTAAACATCACAATTGTAGGTAAAATATCTAAATAAAATGATTAGGGTTAATATGTACAAAACTGTTTTGTGGTCGCTACCCAAAAATAACATTTTATGCCGGTTTTGAAGTTAAAAAAAAATGTTTTATAGATTACAACAATTAATCATACGGATGGTTTCGACCTCTACTATGTGGTACTTTATTATTAGGAATAAATAAAACAAAAATTACTATGTTTTTAACCACAACAATTTTTTATTTATTAAAAATAAAAATCAGCACATTTAAAAACAATTTATGAGTTACAATTTGTACAAAAACTTTAATTCTGTTGCAATTGTTAATCAAAAATACAAATTTGAAGCTTCAAAGGCAATTTAAAGGTAGGAAAACTAGATTGCTACAAAATGGCCAAAAAGAATTAAAAAAATATCAAAGACTTTAACTATTTTCTAATTGGTGTTCAGGATTAATAATTTGAAAACAGCAAAAATTTGGGATAGGAAAACCAAGTTTGAAACTTCACAATTGTAGGTAAAATATCTAAATAGAATGATTAGGTCTTAGTATGTACAAAACTGTTCTGTGGCCGCTGCCCAAAAATAACATTTTCTGCCGGTTTGGAAGTTCTAAAAAATTGTTTTAAAGATTAAAACAATTAATCATATAGATGGTGTCAACCTCTACTATGTGGTACTTGATTATTAGAAATAAGTAAAACAAAAATTACTATGTTTTTAACCACAACCATTTTTTATTTATTAAAAATAAAAATAAATGTTTTAAATTTTAAAAAACATAATAATTTTTGTTTTATTTACTTCTAATTAAAGCAATTGGTAAAATATCTAAAAATGGTACATAAAATATATTTGATATAATAGAAATTGCAAAGACAATTTGAAGCTTCAGATTAGTTAACAAATCATCTAAAACTAGATTTGAGACAATTAAATTATCAAAAATTATCCAATAGCCTCTTCAAGCCTATAAGTTGTAGACAATATTACAACAACATATTTATAAGTAGGAAAAAATTAACTTTTTCGTAGTTTTTGTTAAAAAGTTTTTCTAGAATTGATGTACCAAAACCGTTATTTCAAAAACCCAGAATGTTTAGAAAAACATCTAAAAGTAGTTTTTATATGCTGGAGCAATGAAATGATTCAATTTTTTACTAATTGGTGTTCAAAATAAGCTGTTTTGGGGCAAATTGAACAGTTTAGGAACAAGATGAAAGAATCGTAATTCTGATCTTTTGACAAACAAAACAAATTTCTAAACCAATTATTGTATATAAATCAAGAATACCAATTTCAAGCTGTTTTGAAGCAAGAAAAAGCAATTTGGAAACAGGCAAGAAGAATAATTCCAAAAAATAATAAAATCTAGGTAAAGAAATATCCGAAAACTTCAACTGTTTTGCTACATGCTTTTAAAATTTGCGCTTCTTTCCCATTTTGAAGCTAAAAAATTAATTTAGAAAGAGGATGCCTTTATTTTAAGCTTTAAAATTATTGACAAACTATCTAAAAATAATACAGTAA
>JARJEC010102490.1:0-13981 GCA_030264575.1 Tachinus sp. AB-2021
TAAAACAATACAAAGGGGATTCAACAATATTTATTTTTATAATCTTTAAACTTTATCTTTGGTTTTTCTTTTCGAATGAAAAATATGGGGTACAATGTATTTTACAGGTTTTCAATATATTTTTTTTTCAAAATAGGATTCATCTTAAGCTAACAAATAAAAAATAAAATCAATAAAAAATCGTTTACATCATCTTTTTTTTAACATAGAAAAAAAAACATAGTAAATCTTAACTATACAATCACTTTCATATATATTTTTTTGCTCGTTTTGATTACAACTCTGTATTTATAAATATTATTTTTGTTTTTTTTTTGTTTGGATATATCAACTAGTCAGGCAAATGCTTTAGAATTTACTTTTTTTAAAATTATTATTATTATTATTATATATTTTCAGTAATAATTGAATACTGTATATTCTACGGTAGTATAATTAACATTCATATCTAAATTTTTTTACTCGACTATTTTTTTTAACTACTTCCCTTTAAAATTTATTTTTTTGACTTCAAGTTTTTGATAAAATATACATATTATAATACATTACAGACTAGGTTATAGTTGATTCTATTTAAAGAGGTTTCATTTTCTTTTTAAATCCTAGTAGTTACATTGCAGTTTAATATTTATAAATATTTTTTTATTAATTAATTTAATTAAATCAAACTTAACCGGAAGAAATCCACAGGAATCGTCCGATTGCAACATATTTTTATCTTTACATAATCACAATGTTTTACATTTTAGTTTTCATATATTATATTCACATTATATTTATTTTTACTATTTCTATCACAAGAGTTGTTCTAATCTATTTTTGGGACACTCAAGAACTTACGATGAAATGTAAAAAATATTGTGTTTCTTTTAATTTATTATTATTAATATTAGAATTAGGTGCTTGGAAAAGTTGTCCTAATAAGTTCTTAAATGTGTTTTTGTGTGTGTGAGGTTTTTGGAAAATGGGCTCCCTCGATCCTAATAATGGGAAGGAAAACTTTAACTAAACGTTAATTAATTCATTGATCAGGCGCATATATGTTTGATAGTTGCTCTGTTAAAATATCAATATGACTTGTACTACGTTTCAATTCGCTGCATTGCTTTTTATACAGTCTCTGTGGGCTTTATAACATCTCACTACTACAATGCATACTGGGCCGCGGACTATCCGCAGCAAGTCGATTATTTCATTCGTACTCATATGTTCAACACTCTCATCATTAACCTGAAATAAAAATCAATAATCAACATTTTTTAAATTAGCAAATTTCTAATTGAAAATTAAAAGACCAAATAATTACCTTAATTACCCTATCACCGGCTTTAATACGGCCATCTTTAGCTGCCACGCTATCGGCATGAACGGCACTAACATAAGTCTGACCCGTGGGTCCTTGCAAACTGAAACCTAACCTGCTATTCCACCCCCTGTTTAATTCGATGGCCAATATCTGAAACAAAACCATGTTTGCAAAAGACGCAAATGCAACAAAAGTAATTATTTACTTGTGGTTCCGTTGGCACAATCTTTGGTTCTTTGATGCTCTTTTTCCTGCGGGGTTTCTTTTCGGGCTCGTCTTCGTTTCGCTTTTTGGTATTGCTATCGTCTGCAGTCTTCTTCTCGTCGTGATGATGGTGGTGGCCGTTTTCGAGGCCGCACGGCGGATGCGCGCTTTGATACGCCGGATTCTTATAACTGAATCCCGGATTGTCGGTCGGCATGTGCGGCATGCTGGCCGGTTCTTTGGGAAAACTATCGCCGCACTCGACTTCAGTACTGTTGACATCATCTCCAATATTGTACGTCAGATTTGGAGCGTCCAGAATCTCGGCGTCTAAATTATTCAGTTCATAGGCGTTGTGTGCTAACGAGAAGTTGAATTTCGGTTTGCGGCAAGCCACCGGCGTTTGATTCGGATTGTATAATTCTAATGAGCTGGGGCGGGAAGGTCGGTCCAAATCATCCTCGTCGTGGATGAAAAGGGAATTGAAGGATTCCTCATCTAATGGAAGATGGCCGCCGTGTTGGAGAAGACCTTCGTGGAACTGCTCTTCCATTGAGTGGTAATGAATCGAAGAATCTTGTGAGGCATCGGATGGGCAGCTTTGGCGGTTACGTATTCTACGCGGGGAAGTCGTCGGTGAGTGCGGGTGGTGATAGGAATCGTGCGTAGATGGCAGCAGTTTGCGCACTGCTATGTCGTTGAGCATATCCACGGCTTCTTGCCTGAAATTCAATTGATGTGTTATTACTAGACTTTAGACTAGAATTTGCCGTTAGTTTATTAAAAAGGTGCGGCCATACTAAGCAAGCAAGCGAATGCTTGCTTTGCAACCAATTTCTTTCTCTGAAGTTAAATTTTATTAAAAAATATATTTTTGAAATATGCTCATCAAAATCAAAGCAAATTGTTGTCAAAATTTGCTATATAGAACTTGAGTTCGTGTGTTCCTAGCCATATAGTTTAATTGATTAAACTATAAGGCTAGGAACACACGTATCGGTTGAATTGACCCCATATTCGGCTGATATCGGGTGGAAGGGATGGTGTTACATAGGTTAGTATGGAACTGTTCACACGTATCGGGCCGACCGGCGTCAGGCAAACTCACCTGATACGTGTCAACGCTTCATACTAACCTATACAACACCATCCCATCCCCTCCACGGTTGGCACGATATGTGTGAATGCTCCCATGCTAACCTATGAAAAACACCAACCCCCCAATGTCGGGTCAATTCAACCGGTATTGTGTTCTTAGCTAATGTCGGGCTGATGTTGGGCATACACACACATATCGGGCCGACCGTCTTCACTTTCCACTCGATGTCAGTGGGTTAATTCAACCGATACGGATCTTCCTAGATTAAGATATAATCATGCTCACATAAATCTAGCACAAACAAAATTTAGATCAAGCTTCTCAATTATCCAAAATTGTTTGTTGAAAAAGTGATATTTCATACTACCTAACCAATTGACCGAGATTTATATAAAAATCGGGCGGGCGAATAGAATAATTTGCTTAAAGAAAAAAATTGGCCAGAATTAATGGAAACGACTAGTGTAGAAGACAAATGTAGCGCTTTTTTTAATAACACCACTGTGTCTTTCAATTCTACATTTCCGCTACAAAAAAAAAATCAAAGAGTGAATCAACAAATAGATCGATTACAACTGGTATTGGAATTTGTTCCGAAAATCTGAAAAATTTGTATGTTATTTCGCGTAATGGAAATCTACATGACAAATTCCGCTATATAACTTTTAAAAAGTTTATAAAAAAGTCACATGCCTGGCAAAAAGAAGTTATAACAATAAACTTACACGCGTATCGACCAATATCTACAGAACCTGCCGGAATGTTATACATAACAACTACAAAACAAAAACATCTGAAATAACATCACTGAAAATAAATGACAAAATTGATACTGATCTACAAAATATAGCAAATCAGTACTTTAATACTGCTGCCGACTCTATATGGCAAAGCGGTAATAATACAAATCTAGCTTTTAATGATCTTCCCAATTTACATTCAATCTTTTTTACACCAATGTCCGAAAATGATATCTTGGAAGTAGTACAACATTTAAAAAATACACAATGTTCTGATCCTAATGGTATAAGTTCAATCCTATTAAAAACATGTATACATGTTATAGTTGCACCACTAATTAATTCTCAACGCTCATTTTCTAAACAACTAAAAACAGCAAACATATTACCAATTAAAAAAGGTTGTTAATTTGGCAGAAAACTATAGACCAATCTCAATATTGAATACATTTTCTAAAGTAATTGAAAGCTTAATTGCAAAGAAAATATATACGTTCTTTAACTAACACCCTCTTTTTAATTGCCAATTTGGTTTCCGACCAAACTTATCCACTTCCGATGCAATAATAGAGTATTTAAATAAACTTGATCAAAACCTTGTCGACGGAAAAAGGCATTTGATCTTGTAGATCATAAAATCCTTTTATATAAATTACATCAATATGGTATAATATAAATTACATCAATAAAGACGCAGCCAGCGGGGTTGATAGAATTTTTAAACTTCAGAAACGAGCTCTACGTCATATGTTCAAAAAACCCGGAAGATACTCTTTAGTTGTTTAGTGAACATAATATCCTCACAATATACAGTCTCTATATTTTTTATGTCCTAATGTACGTTAAAATAAATATTACTAAGTTTCACACTGTATCTAACGGCCGAAACAACTACAAAACAAGAAACACGTATAACATTTTTATCACAAGGTGTATTTAAAGTTGCCTATGTGCGCCGCACATCTAACCAATCAACATGCTTTAAATCGGCATTTGGCGCGCCGTTCCAACACAGCGTGTTTGGAGTGTCCGTGCGAGCAACTATTGCAGCTGACCAAAATTGAGTTGACCTAACGTTAAATCTTCGCCCAGAAAAGCGGGGTAGCGTGTATACTCCGAAACAAAATCCAACGTCTGGATTTCTAGTCTTCGCCTTTAAGTCACATAACATAACATTCATAACACCGTGTCTACAAATGTATAAGAACACCTTATTGGTGCGTATATTTCTGCAACTCCCTCATCCGCTTGAAAATTTGATCGGCTTGAGTCAACATTAAAAAGTTTTACGGTAAACTGTCTTAATAATTTTGATGATTGTGGTCCTATATACTTACTATGTTCTTTTTACTTAAAAGATTTTGACAATAATTTTTCCAAAATGAAACTGAAATTTATTTAGATATCAAACTTTTTCTTCCAAACTGATCATTTATATAAAATTAAATTACTCCATTTTGAAATAAATGTAAAAGATTCACCTCTGGTGGAGATTGAACCTACAACCTTTGAATGTCATGTCAAATACTCAACCAATTGAGCTACTCAGGTATTAATTATAACAATTATTATTTACAACATTCGGATTATTTATGTAATTCAGCAGATTTCATTTCGAATTTGCTCCACTTTTTCCATCTTTTCATTTTTCCATTTTTGTTTTATTTTGGCAAATATCTTTGAATTTTGCCTTTATTTTGACTTACTTTTTCTAAAGTTTCTTCTTCTTGCCTTAAGCATTATTTTCTTTATATCTTTACATTTTTTGATTAACTAGGTTTTGTGATGTGTTTTTCTACTATTACTATTGTTTTCTTTATTTGGGACTCACCCATTTCTTCATACTGTATCTAACGGCCGAAGCAACTACAAAACAAGAAATGCATTGACATTGTTGGAATACCCTAAGCATCACCTGTTTTTATTTGAGAGATTCCCGTATTATATGGGAGTAAAACTGTATAATCGATTACCAATTGATTTTAAGAACTTAAGTCATTTTAAATGTAAGATAAAAAATATTACGTTATAAAGCGTATTATTCTATCCAAGAATATCTTTCAAATAGAATTTTTTGCATGTGATTTTTTAACTACTAGTCTTAATTTTATGTTTTAATTTTTAATCTTAAATTGTATAGGGTTTTCTAGTGCTGCCGGCTTAGCGTGGCCTGTTGGGGGTGGTTCTGCGCAGCAGAGGGGGACGTGTGGTTTGGAATGTGCTAGGCGACAAGACCAACGTTGGTTTTGTCTCTGGGCATGCTCTGGTAATTTCTTGTGTTATGTGTCGTTTTTAGTCGTTGTACACAGACACCTTCCGTGGGCCGCGCTAGGTTGGTTGTATTGTATATCTATATTATTCTATTATGTATTTGTATTTTTTTTACATATCCTATATCTTTGTGGTATTTTACATTAATCAACTTATTGTTATTATTAATATATTAGTATGTAAGCACAACTAGTGGGAGTTGCAATGGTCAAGGGGAGTATAAAAGGGGCCATATGTCTAAATAAAGGCCGTCGCTCACTAGACAGAGAAAGGCGTAGCGCAGCGCTGCTCTGTGAGGCTTTCGGCTATTTATTATTTGCATTTTTTTGTGAGGTATCGCCATAGATAATTATATGTAGATGCGCGACACCGATTTTAGTTCAAGAAACGGTTACAGCTAGTGTCGCTAACAGGAGTGAGTATGCGCGTGGGAATATTACGGCGCCAAATTTAAAACTGTGTTAAATCATTTCGTTAAAAGCACTAGCGCCGCATACAACCGTTTCCTTAACTAAAGGTTTTACGGAGCCACACCGTCCGTCCACCCCAGTCCATGCTCCATGGGTATCCCGTACGACCGACCGACACAGGTGTGGGTCAAAAATAGTTTCTGATGCCGCGTTATCGTACCAGTATGCGATGCCTCATAAGAAACAATGCTAGCACTAAATTGTCTAGAACCCTGCGCTTCTGTCTAGTGAGCGACGGCCTTTATTTTAACATATTATCACACCCTTATATAGTTCCTACTCAACGCAAATCCCCAACAGTATTGCTACATAATAATATATTAGTTGTTTGCTTACTACCCAATACTAGCGCCCTATAACCTCTTAGTGATGAAACCCCTAACCACTAATTGTCGTTTTTTAAATTGGTTATGCTCAGTTTTCAACACATAAATCTAAGTTCTTAAAATTTCTCAATTCCGGACTCGGTAAGGTTTGTTTATATTTTTATTTGTAAGTCACCAATGTAAATCTTAATGGATTTTTAGCTCGATTGTTCTTGCTTATCTACTTTTTTCTACTTATCTAAAGAAACAATATCTTTCTTATTTCATTGAAGTTTTTGCAAGAGCTAAAATTGAAATATGGATTGGAGCTCACCTTAAAAATTGCAATAAAAGTACTTTGCTCGATTTTACAGTTTAATCTGTATAACAAACGGAGGGGGCAATAGAATTTTATTTAGAAACTCCCATTTAGAACAACTTGCAGAAAGTACAATAACATTGTGCCGACAAAATGCTCATGATAAATTAGGTAATGTAATAATTAACGCGACAAAACGAAGAAAAAAAGGTGCTCTATACATGTAATCTTCGCCGTATGAAAAGACGGTAATGAAACGCACAAAAAACAACAAAGGGCATTGAGAATATGGCGCCAACAATCAGGGACAGTGACACCGGCATCAACACGCTATAGAAATACAATTTAATTGATTAAAAAGGATTACAAAACTTATAAAAATAATTAATCATTAACCCTGCACATAATGATTTTGTATGAAAAAATCGTAGTGTACACACAGAAGATTTCATCTCCCATGTTAACAATGCCCTCTAATGACTCGTATAGGCCACAATGACATTAGAGAATGCAAACTAACGATCCATTTCATCGCTTAAAGTAGTGTTTGTAGTGTACAGGGACGTACTGCATTTTCGAGCCTCTAATGACTGTCCGCCTGGCATTCCTTTAATTTGATGTAATCAAGGGGCTTAAACCATAGGGATTTGATTTAACCTGATTTAAAAATCTTAAAAATGCAATTCAATTCTAAATTCCGATCTTGCTTTTAAGTAATTATTTTTAATTTTCAAAACAAACCATCATTTGGCTTATTAGGGGCAATGATATTGAAAATATAAATAAACATAAAAAAACTGTTTTTAAAATAATTGAGAGAGTTAATTTCAATTCTTTACTAATTTGCATCGCATTGTATCAATGGAAGTGCGGAATTTGATTGCGAAAACATCTCAATGAGTATTCGTTTCAAGCAACGTCGAGGCGTGCCTTCGTCCTTTTTTTTCTTCGCTCAAACTTAAAAGCATCTGAAAATCCATTACCAATATCTGCATTATTTCGGAAGCTTTTCTAATGCCAACTTACATAATGAAAGCGCCGATGACGTCGACAATGGTACGGGAGAGACACTTCCATAAAAGCTCGATGCCTTGCGTTTGACAGATATAAAAAAAAGAAAATGCGAATCCTGATAACAGGCAACAGAGAGAATAAAAAATATCGTGTGTACGAGAGGAGTGTGCTGCCGCTGCTGGCGCTCCCCTTTTTTGCATTATTATATTTTTAAGACTGGTTTGTCGCTATTCCATAGAGCTTTTATATCCGCACACAAAGCTCAGAAGAAAAAATTATAATGGGCAACTTTTCTCCTCCATACAGATTTAATCATAGCAAATGCATATTTTTAGGAAACAATTTATTAAATGATCTCCGCAAAATGGATCAAATTTGTAAGTAGTTTTAGGTTTCGTTATATGCCCTTGTGCTCGCATCACTCACGTTACATTGGATCTCAACGGAAATAGAAAATGATTCGATTATGTCGTAAGTGGATCAGAGTATTTGTATTGTTACCAGTTGGAAAATATGATGTTTGTTGAGTGGATATAGATTACTTTACAGAAATGGATCCCGTTTGTCGGGGCGCACAATCCTCGAACTAGCTTGATATATTATTAAATAACATCACTGTCTGCACCTGAATTAATCTTTCTGGCGGAAACTTATGTGTATCTGTGTCGACGGCAACATAATATAAATCAATGCCTGGTTTGATAGTTTAAGGGGAAGATGAAAGTTTGAGTGTGTTTGTGTTTACTTATTCTATTTTTCTTTGTATCTTCCTGACATAAGATTGAAACAAATTTGAATATTCGTAATTTTCAAAGTTCACTTCAAAACTTTTCAAATATATGACAATAAATGTATCCCAATTAAGTATATATTTTATATATGAAGGATTCTGGAGAAAATTGGTCTTTACAAAAATAATTCTTAAAAATACCAATCTTACTAAAGAAATTGTGCAAGGCAAGATGAAGGGTAAAGGAAATGCGAGAAAAAGAAAGAACTTGATTCCAAAAATACCGTAGAACATTTTGAAGCTAATAAAAAAGGCTGTAGAGTATCGGCTCTAATAAATACCAATGGAATAAGAATGAAAGATGGGGAGATGACAAACAATAATAGCCAACTGCTTCAAAAACTATGAAAAATAAGATGAAATAAAAGAATTGTATGACAAAGAACGAACTTGTTTCCAAAAAAATTTAATTCCCAATGACACCAATAGAACCTTTTTTGGCACTGATAAGTACCAATGGAATAAGAATGAGTGATATGAATATAACATACCAACTACATTGGCCGACAGTGCAAAAAAAAATCATCAAATATCTGAAAATATAGGATTTGAAATAAATTACTATGTTTTTTTATCACAATTTATTTAGTCACATTGTGACTGCAGTTTCGACTAAACCTCAGTCTTCATCAGACGTTACATGAGTAGAGACTCAAATAAATTGTGATAAAAAAACATAGTAATTTATTTCAAATCCTGCATTATGAATTATCACTTAGTAACGGTCGATAAAATATGTTCATTAATTTGCAAAAAAATTGTCGAATTTATAAACATGCCCATTAATTTGGGTAACCCTGTATAAAATATCAATTTTATTTTTAAGAAATATCCGCTATTTTGAACAACCCCGTATAAAATATATAGAATTTTAATCTTTTTGCAAAAAAAAATCGTAGAATACCTAAATATGTTTATTATTTTAAACAACTCCGTATAAAATATATAAAATTTAAAGTTTTTTGCAAAAAAATAATTGGCCAATATCTAAATATGTTCATTATTTTGAACAACACCGTATAAAATATATAAAATTTAAAACTTTTAGCAAAAGAAATAGTCCAATACCTATTTATTATTTTGAACAAATATAAATTAAAATATATATAAAATTTGACGCTATTTGCAAAAAAAAAATCGTCCAATACCTAAATATATTCCCTATTTTGAACAATCCTGTATAAAATATAAAACATTTGAAGCTTTTTGCAAAAAATATGATCCAATACCTAAATATGTTCATTATTTTGAACAACCCCATTTAAGTTTTTTGCAACAAAAATTGTCCAATACCTGTTTATTATTTTGAACAAATATAAATTATAAAAAATCGAAAGTTTTTTTGCAAGACATTCATCGAACAATTAAATGTTTTAATTATTTTGAAGAACCCCATATAAAATATACATTTTTTTACAAAGATATTCACCAAATAAGTAAATGTAAGTACATTATTTTGAACAACCCTCTATAAAATCGGAAGTTTTTTGCAAAAAATTTATCGAAGTATTAATGTACATTATTACGAACAATCCTGTATAAATCAAAAGATATTTGCAAAGAAATTGATCAATTCGCAAATGTGTCCATTATTTTGAAAACTGTATAAAATATATAATTTTTTTGTAACAAATTTATGAAATAATTAAATGTCCATTATTTTGAACAACCCAGTAGTAAATATCTTAACATGTCCATTATTTTTAATATCCTTGCATAAAATACTAAGTTTTTAGCTTTTGAAAATTTGCGAAATATTTAAATATGTCGATCGTTTTAAAAAATCTGTATGACATATCTAAATATGTTTATTATTTTGAACAATCCTCTATAAATTATATATAATTGGAAATTTTTGCAAGAAATCTATCAACTAATTGAATATGTAAGTTATTTTGAACAACGCTGTATAAAATGAGAAATATTTTGCAAGAAATGGACATACCATTACTTTAAACAACAATGTATACAATATAAAATAGAAAAGCATATTTGCAAAAAATTTATGAAATAATTAAATAGGTCCATTATTTTGAACAACCTGTATAAAATAGGAAGACTTTTTTGCAAAAAATTCATCAAATATTTACTACAAATATTTTATATTAGTGTCCATTACTTGGAACAACCCTATATAAAATATATAAAATTGAAAAGTTTATTTACAAGAAATTCATCAAATAATTAAATTGGTCCATTATTTTGAACAACCTTGTATAAAATACATAAAATGAGTATACCTTTTTGCGAGAAATTCATTAAATAATTAAGATTGTCCGTTGTTTAGAACAATGCTGCATAAAATATATAAATATTTTCAGTATTTTGAATAACCCTGTATAAAAACTATAAAATATATTTATAATAAATATATTTTTGCAAGAAATTTTTTAAATATCTGAATTCAATTTATTGAACAATGCTGTATTAAATATATGTAGCATTTTGAACAATCTTATATAATATTGGAAGTTTTTCTTTTGCAAACACTCGTCAAATATCTAAATGTGTGTATTGTTTTACAAAACCTGTATAAAATGTGTAAATATATTCATTATTTTCAACACCTTGTATAACTGATATAAAATTGAAAGTTTTTTTTGGAAAAAATTCATGTAAATTATTTAGAACAACCCTGTATAAAATCAGAAATATTTTTGCAAGGAATTCGTTAAATATCTAAAAATATCCATTGGTTTGAACAACCCTGTATAAAATATGATTCTATATATTTTATACAGGGTTGTTCAAACTTTTTTGCAAGAGATTTATCAAATAATTAATTTATTTTCTTACATTGGTCAAATATCTAAATATGTCCATTGTTTTAAAAAAACCTGTATAAAATATATATTATTAATATTTTATTATTTTGAACAACCCTGTATAATGATATAAAATCGGAAGTTTTTTTTGCAAGATCAAATAATTGAATATGTAAATTATTTTGAACAACTGGAATATTGTGTCAGATTTTGCTGCGTTTGGTTATTTTGCACCAAACACATTTTATAAACTAAGTGTATTTTAGACGTTTGGAAATGTACAATATTTATTTTAACACAATTTACACCGAAACACGTTTGTTTATAATGATGTAGTGTACATATACACAGATTACACGTGATTATTACACCGAATCGTTATCCGAATTAATGGCTGCTCGCCCACATAACGCATGCGTATTACTATAAAATTTTAGGATGTAGCCAAGTTCAAAATGTTACAAACTTTCATGGCCAAATTTTAAAGCCACAATGCTAAATTTCCATAAAATGAGTATACGACAACTCTACCATTTAACTCGCTAATGTTGATTCTAAATTTATAACTAATGCTAACTCGGTTGCGTAAATTCGCCATAAAAAAGAAAGAAACTGAAAGAAGTAGAAAAAATTGTTATCCGATGGCCTATTACGGTAGTTAGCGAGAAAAGATTTCATTGTTTCTCAACTTGAAATAAAAGTTACGTTGTGTATGATTATTTCACTCTGATTTAAATGCAAGCTTTTCATTGGCTTAGGCAGAATTGGTAAATGATAACTAATATAATTATCGTTTGTGTTTTCCCCAGTGACATGATGATATTACTAAGAATTAAAAGTAAAATATAGCTTTAATATTAATGTTTATAATAAATAAAAGTTTATAGTATTTAAGTAGTTTTTCATGAAATAATCGTGATAAATACAATTCGTGTATTTTCATGATTATTGCAAACTTCTTCTCTTTTTCTAGATAAATTATGTTGCTTTAGTAAATCAGCGCGCTCGTGGTGTTTTCCAAGCAACATAATTAATCTCTCAAAATCAAACAAACTAAAAATTCGATAATCATGAATACACTTGTTGTATTACTAATGATAATTGCTATTTTTTGAACATTCTAAAGTTTTAAAACCGCCGCTGTTTTAGTTCATCACTAAACAATAATTTCGCGCATTTATTGTTATTATTTAATTGTTTCCGGTTAAACCAACATTTTGTGCTAGAGGATGTCAATGGAATCTGAATATTGTATTAATTAATATAATCAATGCACCCTTTTGAAGCAATAAAAATATGATAATTTTAACGACGGATGAGGATATAAGAAAAACCATTAAAGAAGTGTACTCCGCCATTATAATAAATGGAAATAGGAAAAAGTATATATCCATAAATGGGTTATTATATTCCGCTTCGTTGGAAATCCACTTACGTATTTCTTTTGACATAAAAAGGTTGAAATAGATGACCGTCACAAACAAATCGGCAAACGTCCCGCCCTTTGATAATGCAGTTAATAGCCACCGGAAGCGGGTGGCGGTGGTGTGCGCGCCCCGCGCAACGGCCATTTAGAAAAGTTCCGGCGAAACCGGAAACATTAGCCGTTTGTTATAGGTTATTTTGTCCATTAATCATATCTTGTTCTCGTGCTCGGGGGCCCCATTGTTGCCAATATCATTATTGATATTCTTGTTTGCCATTTCTGTTCCATTTCGCGTTATAAATGATATTTGTGGGACTAAAATGAAGATGTGAATGGGCATCGTTGAATCCCACTTTGTAAAAGTTTGATAATAAATTGTTTGATATTTTTCTGGATTTTATCCCATTGTGCGTTATATATTAGTAGCATAATGTGTGTTTATGAAGTACATTTATTTTTATTACGGCGCTAACATTAGTCCCATTTATAAACAATCTTTACGATTGTTAACTGAATCATTCGCTTTGGAACGATTCCCATTGAGCATTATAAATAATCCCAGTTGATTCAAAGATATCTCATTACTTGCGCATAATGGAGGAGGAAGCATGGTCGAAATTAAACTAGTTGCGACGGGCAGTTGACCCTTTAAAAAAGCAAACAATGGCCGGAGTTTAAAGGAGGAATCAATCAAAATACCATAAAAAAAGCAAAAGCAATTTTAGTTTCAATCAATCACAAATACATCGATTGACAAAGAACGGTCTTGATTAGACGGACCTATGCTTGCATCATCTACTTTAGTCCGATGCAGTAAGGGGGAAAAGGAGGCCCATTGTTACCCCATAGATCCGTGATTTTAATCAAGAGAAGCCTCTTCTCCACGATATATGTGGAATTAAACGTCATTCAGATGATATTGTGCCCTCACAAACAGATCCGAAGAGAATGTGTATGCATATGCAGTTAGTTTGCTTGTTTTTCAACAATTTATTGGATGCAAATTCAAGCGCAGCTTATGCTGCCTTTTGTTATTCTCCCAATTGATTGACGTGTTTATTTAACACTTTTTGTTGGTGCCTCGTCGATATCTCGTTGTGCCTGAGAATCGAACGCTTAAGACTTTTTAAATTAAATTTGCATGAAAGAATTAATGTCTATTACTACCGGCGCACAATGCCGTCCAACTTTTATTCTTATTTCACACATTTCACCGTCATAATCGCCATTCTGTATATCCGTCCTCCATATAATTATTCAATTAATCACGCA
>JARJEC010102495.1:0-11881 GCA_030264575.1 Tachinus sp. AB-2021
ATAATATATTCCTGCTAATCTTTCATTTTGGTGATAATTTATAATCATTTCATCAAATATATTAGAACTAAAAATTCACTAATTATTTACGAAATTTATTGCATTCAATTTATACTTTTCTTTTGCTAAATCTAAACATTGTTGTGCCAGTATCCAATAGTAATAACCGGCATCTTGATATCGACATTCGCATACAGCATTTTCTGTCAATTGTTGTAATACCTTAAATGATTCTTCCAATTTTCCTGCTTGGTGAAATGCTGGAATGACAGATTTATTAGAAATGTAAAAATTACTACTTAGCCTTTAAACCTTTTTGCGCATGAACAAATTTGTCATTTTCAGCTAACCAATGTGCATATGGAACATAAACTAATGCTTTATGTTGTGGTTGACTCTGTACTATACTGAAAGCTTGTGGCCATTCTTTTGCTTCAACATGTAGAGTAAGTACTGCGGCAGAATCACCTAATCTTTTATAAATTTCCGCAGCTGGTCCAGATTGTTTTAAACGCTTCAAGTGTTCAGCAATTGAAAATAAAGACTCCCTTTCTGCTTTATCCAATCTTCTACCGACATCAATTAATCTATAAAATTATATTTATTACATTTATATAATTGAATTGTGTTAATGTTTGCATTACTGATCAGTCCATCCTTGCTCTCCTAAAATATCTATTGCAGTTTTGGTATCCCCAATTGACAAATACATCTCAACTGCTGCTTTGTTTTCATTTATATTTCGAGCCCAATCTGCTTTTTGACGAATTAATATACTGTTATCATTGGATCCAAGATAATCCTTAAAATAGATTTCATTATTAACCATTTATAAACAATTGTAATTGTATATGGATCTTGTCTTAACTTATCTGCTAATATAATTTAAACAAATATTAACTGGCAATTGCAATAATAATTTTAGTTAATTATTTTTGTTTATGACTAATATTTTTCAAAAAACGGATGCTCCAGAAAATTAAGAAATAAAATTTTGCAAAAAATGATTTATAAGAATTTTTCAAAGTTTTATGGAAATTAATGTTAAATTACAAAATAGTTCAAAACTTGTCAGAAATTAAACTCTGCAAAAAATTGTTTATAATTTATTTTTCAAAATTATTTTAATTATGTTATGGAAACTAATCTCATTTTTTAAAATAACTCAAAATTGCAACTTTTTTCAAAAATTGATTCAAACAATTTTTGACAGGTATAAAATTCTGCATTATTTATATATTTTAAATTTTATTAATAACCTCATATTCCTTAGGGCTTACTATAAAACTTTTATTTCAATAATACTGTTTTGTTTTTGATCGTCGTCGTGTTATACAATTTTTATATATAGTAATTGGGTATCTCAAATAAAATAGCTCCCTAACGGAAAATCGTTTCGTAATTATGGATTTGCCCATCTTAAGGGTATTCTCAATTTGAAAAAAAAAAAAAGTTAATCTATTGTCTGCCGTATGCCAATGGAAATTAAACAGTGCAGAAATTTACATCACATAATTCAGTTAAGCGAAATGTCACAAGATAGAGTTTCTAATCAGGCAATTTATTTGAAATGTTTTCTGCTATATCGTGTAATCAGTTAATCTATTACGTAACAGCTATTTTTTTAATTTTAAGAAATACTTGATGAGTTATAAACTAGCAAAATAGGACTAAATGTTTAAACAATTAAAACAAAAACGGGTCCTGTTGTAATGGACTACATTCTTTTCTTAAGAAGTATTTTTGTTTTATTTTTTATTTATGAAAAAGTATATAATAAAACGTCAATAATACCGGTACATTGGCTTATGTAAAGTAGCTTTAAGGACTTTTATAATTCTAAGACACTTCGTTAAGGAAATCGTATTTTAAAATGCTGTTTACATTCTAACATGTGGATATTAAAAAGACTACTTATATTGAAACAACAAAAATTATTATTTTTCTATAAATGGTTAAATTTGAAACTTCTTTTACACAAACATTAAACGAATGAGAAGATGTTCAATATTTTAGTAATCCTTTCTCCTACCTGTGCTTGATCAAACATTCTTAAATCTGTATACATAGTAAGAGCTTTATGTTCTTGTCCAGCTTTTTGGTACAATCGAGCAGCTTCTTTAAATTTACCTCTGTATGCATATATATCACCAATCATTACATCCTTATTAGAATCCCCTTTCCTAACACGGTCCTGAAAATGCGATTGTCACAATACAAATGTATTTGTTTAGATATAATTTAGGTTACTTGTAAATCTCTTATTAGTTCAAGATAATTATAATCTTGCAACTTCACAAATGCAAGCCTAGCCACTTCAAAATTTAAATTTTCCAATGCAGAATGAGCCAATTCCTCCCAATCTCCATCAGTAACACCTTAAAAAATTATGAATAATATATAATTTACCTAAATTATAATATTGAATCCGAATTAATTACCCAAACAAGCAACTTTATGGGCTTCTACAAACTTCTTTTTTTCAATATATTGATACATTGGAGCACTCAAAGGAAGCTCAAGTGTTGTCATTACAGATCCATTTAGACAAAACACTCTCGATCCTGTTAGACCAACCACAAATCCATTCAATTTTTGTCTATGCGCAGGAAAATCTTCTACTTTAATTGAAAGTAAATTTGGTCCACTAAAAGCTAACATATCTTCATATTGAGTATTCCAAGCAATGCTATTTGTATTTGGTTCCTAAAATTAAATTAAATGAATGTTAAATTTTCTTGTTACGTTTTAAAAAGAACCTGATATAAGAGATCACCATTTCTTCCATGAAAAACCTGGCACAATCCAGATTCATCAACAACAGCCAATTTTTGTTTTCTTTGACTCAAGTCAAGACATCTAATTGAGCCTCCGACTGTTACTTTTAATAATGGAAATGAGTTGTCCAAATGGACTTCCCATACCTTTTAAAATAAAATAAATGTTGTGAATAATTTTATAACTAGTGTTTATTTAACAAACCTGGCCATTTTTTAAACCGAGTATTAAACCTTCTTGACGTGGAGGTCCACCAATTATTTTAATATATCTGATTGGACTCTCTAAAATCCATTCCCTCTCCAGTACACCCGCAAAAGACATACTTTGTAATTTTCTTTCTTGGCATACTACAAGATGTTCACTACAAATAACCAACAAACTACAATCGAGTTTTTGAGTTATTTTTTCTTTCACTCGGTAATGCATATCGTTGGAATCATTTGAGTATAATTCGTAAATAACCACACGCTCTGGTAATTGTACCTAAAAAAATATTTTAATATCCCATTCCTCATAACATAGAAGTATATTTACTGCTAAACGATGTTTAAATATTGCAATTTTCTTGATAAGGTCTCGACATTTGATTCTCACTTTCTGTTCGGTTAAAAGATGTTGGATTATCACATCTGTCATATTTTCTCGAAAAGCATATCTCTCTTTATATAATCCATGCACAGTATTGAAAATTAATTGATAGTATGCAATTGTTCCATCTTGACATCCTATAGCCTAATGTATAATGCACAAAATATTTTACTACTACTTTCAGATTATATATGGTCGTAATTGAGGAGGATATGTGCTATGTACAATTAGAAATAAATATCATGCAAGTTTTACTTTATAATTGCTCTATTGGTATATTAAATTAATGTACCAAGTTTGTTTGTATATAATTTAAATGAAAAGATTAGGTGTTAATAATAAAGATCTTGGTTTCAATTGTACTTTCTTCTACTAAAATGTGGCCCCAAACATTGAAAAGGTTGTCCAAACCAGGTTACAACACTAAGTGTAGCGAAAGTGAAAATTTTGCTTGATATCAGTAGATCCTAACATTCAAAATGCTTACAATATTTTACGTACAATTATAATTAAATATTATGTAATTGTAGTTAATAATTGCTATATAGATTTATTTATTTAATCTTTATGTGCTTATACCTTGCAATATCGAACTACATATATAATTATTACAATACATTTTTGGTTTGTATTTTATTCAATATTAAAATTCTCAATCATTTGTCCAGTTTATAAGAAAGGAAGTAGAGAAGACATTGGTAACTACCGACCTATTTCAATTGTAAATTCTCTTTATAAAATATTTGAAAAGGCTATATTTAATAGATTACTGTCATTTTTTTTTTAATAATTGCTTAACAAAATTTCAACACGGTTTCAGAGATTTCAAATCAACTACACAACAGATCTTCATGATATTTTATACAATACATATAATAATTTACTAATTTCAGCAAGTGTTAACAACGATCTTTCAAAAGCATTTGATTTAGCAAATCATCAAATCTTATGTAACAAGCCTCAGCGTATAGGAATAAGAGGTCCTTTTTTACAACTTATAAAATCATACTTGCTGGATCGTAACCAAATAGTTCAAGTTGTAGAAAATTATCAAGTATTTCAAAACAGTCACAACCAATATGGGGGTGCCTCAAGGTTCCATTTTAAGATCATTACTTTTTTAATCTACATAAATGACCTACACATTGACTATCCAATTGTACTATATGCTGATGATATTAGTATTTTATTAAGCGCTTGAAGTCGCGCGATGTATCACATTGTTAAATAAAATAATTCAAAAAGTAAATATTATTATAAACTCATGGTGCGGTGAAAATAAATTAGTGATAAACTACAATAAAACCCAAATTCTTACTTTTGGTAAACAAACAACAATACCAAACTTGGTTGACAGCTGCAAAATATTAGGCATTATCATAGATTCCAACTTAAATTAGTCTAATCATGTTAACCACATCAAATCGAAACTGAATTCATCAAATTTTATAATTAGCCAACTAAGAAATATACTTGAAAAAAAATCACTTGTTATGGTGTATCATGCCTACTTCGAATCAATTATCAGGAATAACATAGTATTTTGGGGTAACTGTATATATCTATTAATTATTCAAAAACAAGCAATTAGAACTATAAATTGAAACATCGTGATTCATGTAGAAATTATTTTCTGAAAAATAAGATACTAATAATCTATTCCTTTATGAAATTGTACTATTCTGTTATAGAAATATTGACATATTGAGTATATGTCAAAAGGCTCTGGTGTCAATAAATATAGCACTAGGAGCCAAATAATTGTAAGACCTGCAATACTTAAGTCATCTGCATTTGGAAGGTCATTTTTTAATAAACTACCACAATCAATAAGAAGTTCCAAAAGTTTTAAAGAATTTAAACTAAGGGCAAAATTGTTTTTCGAAGGCTCGGTATTCTATTCAATTGAAGAATATATGTCTTTGTAATTAATGTATGTATGTTGTACATTGTAAATATTGTTCTGTACGACGGCGATTCTGTCGGAGGCGCTGGTGTGGGATTATTTGGCAAGGTATATCTTAACCATCGTGCTTTCTGGCGGTAGGTTGCTGCCATGCAGATCATAAATTTAATTTAATTGTCTATTTGTGTATGTGTTTAATGTATTGCTAATTTTGACACCAACAGGTTATTAATAAAGCTGTCTGTCTATCTATCTATCTATTCATCGATGCTCTGGAGGGCCCTATCCAGGCAGGGCCACTGACTATGCAGAGCTTGAAAACCAAGAAAGCGGATTGTACCTACTATAGTTTTTTAGATTTGATCTCCACTGCTTAGTCTATCTGTACCATTTCCAGAGCTTCACGGTTTCCTGTGCAAATTCAAATTGTTGGGCCTAAACTGAATTGGTGTGAGAATTTGTGATGCATTTTGTATGTTTTTACCGATATTGGCAAAAACNTCATTTATTTAAATTATTTAAGACAAGCACATTTAATGGCATTTTATATTATTTAAAAATGGTTGAAGCCAAAAGCCAAATGTTGGCATATATCAAACTTCAATAAGATTCCTATACTCGCATTAATTGGACGACACTTTGAGAAATTGATTACGTTTTTAGTAGTGTGGTATACAAGGTGGTTCACCATAAAATGGATATAGGAATAGAATCAGGCGTTTTTTGGACTTACAGATTTGAGATTTGCAGGGTGTATTAATATAGACTACCAAAACTTCCAAATTACCGATTTACATTTTTCAGATTGTGTTTTATGTTTTAGTAATAATTTTTTTTAATTGTTACTATAAGTGGTATAACTTTGCAACTAAAATAATTTAATAATTATTTATTTTAAACAAATTGCCAAAAAAAAGTAGAACATTTTATTATTTCTACTAATTTAATGAATTTTAAATTTAATTAAACAATAAAAATGGAAGTTGTCTTAAAATAGAAATTCACCCCCTGCGGTGGGGGAATGGGTGGTATCTTAAATACAAACCTCATTTTTATCGCAGATTTGGATTCTATAAAAGCAATACGTAACTTTTGTATTCAACAAATTCTCGTTGCGTAATTGTTAGCACTGTAACCAAGGCTTACCGTACCGTTTTCAATTTTGTTTTTTGTTGATTACAGCGCTAGCTGTCTCGAAACGAGAAATAAATTAAATATAAAAATTACGTATTTTTTCAGTAGAATCCGAATACGTTATTTACATTCCTATTTAACATTTTAAAGTTATCGTTCCTTGAAGGGTGGAGATGGAAGGTCAAGTGTGGTATCATTGGATATGTTTTAAAAAACCATTAGTACGTAATTTTTGTTTTTGCTATCTGATGTGTATTTCTCGAGATAACACTCGAGACTGTTCCGGTAATTTTGACTATCCTGTATATTTGTAAAGTATTATTTTTTATAATTTTCAGAATGAACATTATACAATTTTAGTAGATCAAATATTGAATACACGCACAAAGTGTTTTAGTTATTTTTTTCCGGTAATTGGGCTTTGTTAAAATTTGATTTAGGTTATCTCAGTTACGAGTAAAAACCAAAATGTATGGAGTTGTACTGTTTTTTCACTCATCAATTCAATAGATGTTGCTCAATGGCCCCCTATAAAGAAAAGAACACTAATTTCAACTATATAAACAAAAATTTAATAGCACAGCTTTGAAAAGCTTTGCTAAATAATTTCCAAAAAGTGATAATTTTTCCAAATACAAGTCATGTATATTAGTAATAATCCCAAATTTCTCTTTTTTAAATAACTTGTTATGGGAAACAGATTTAATTTCATAATCATCAACACAATTGTTGTATTACCTGTGTGTATACAAAATAGCAACCAATATTTTTACTTTAAACTTTTAGTTTAATGTATATACTGAACTCTTCTCTTCAAATAATTTTTAATTTAATTTTTAAATTATTAAACACAAATTAGAAAGTTAAGTATACACTTATATTTTTTGTTTACATCAAACGTATTTCTTCGCTCGTAGACTTCAAATAGCATAATAAGTTTCACCCGAGCTTCCTACAATTTTTCCGTATTATTTTATCACCGACATCACCAATTACATCAGCGTCCAGCGTCTTGTCTGATATTTTTTCTTCGGCATTCTTCTACTACCCTTCAAGGACTCATAAATATAATTTAATTTGCACGATATTCTTGATTTAAATTAAATATCAAATTATTTGATTCCACCTCAAGTGTTTCATTAATTTTATAAACAATAATAAAAACGTTTACTACATAAAAAATCTGAAATAGTCAAATATAAGTTTATTGCACAAAATGACACCCTGTGTATACCAATGATTGTGTGCCTGTAACATTTCCATGCTTGATGTTTTATCAAGTTTTCTGTTCATTTATATTAATAATTCCATTCAAGACCAAGACTTGAATGGAATTAAATAAATTTGAGTTTATTAGTAATTAAACAGTTCTATTTAAATAATTACACTTTTAAAGAAAAAAAATGTCTATTTTTATATATTTAACTAAAGTTATACTATCACTTAAATCTTATTATAAATAAATAAAAGTCCGTGACATAAAAAATGTGTTTGGTTATTTAATTCGTGTCATAATGTAGCTCAGATTGTAATTTAATTCAATTATTTTTATTTTCATATAATGTTATTATAATAATTAATTGAGCAATAAATCAACTATTTTTAACTATTACTATAAAGTATACTAACTAAATGTTTATTTAATGTATTGATATAATTTAAAAGAATGTTATGGATAAATGATTTGAAATTAATTGTTGTACGCCAGCAAGCTTCAAAGAACACATGTATGTACAAGTACAAAGTGCTGTGCGGACGTTTGAAGAGGTCTGTTCAGTTGCAATTTGTAAATAACATTGTTTGGTGTTGTTTGGTGTAACTGGCAGGGGCGCATGGCGTAATCACATTAAAATGTCGCTGAGGAAGAGATAATCAGTAATAATTACGTGGAAAACTAGACAACGCAAGTGAGCGTCTGTCCGTCGGTCGTTCACAATAGAAGCGAAAGATTCAGTGTGGAGTTATAAATTAAAAAGTATCGTTTGCCCGTCCATAGTTCTCTCGTTCTCTCCTCGCTAATGGTGTATAAAACTTCAAGGAGCCATAAATCTAAATCTGCAGTAGTTACCGGCCCCAACCATCCGCTTTTACTTGCTTTTTGGGTTTACTGGAAATACATTTTAGGAGATTGTATATGTACTTGGAAGAACAACTATCCATCAATTGTTGATCTTATGGGGAGTCCGCCCGAGAGACCCTAGCGTAATAGCTCCCCGATGGTGAGTAGTTCACCCCCCTTGCAGTGTTACCCCATGCGTGTCACTCTTATACTCCCAACGCTTTCCTGGACACAACTCAACTTCCTTTGCGGCATTATGCGCACCACTTTCCTGCAGCAGTATAGTGATCTAGAAATCATATAGCTACGTGTTGATTATGAAATCAATCAAGAACAATGCATATTGTGTTCCATTTTGCTGCTGAGATCTTAGATAAGTTATTGAAGCAATATCGTACGAAGCTATTATAAAGCAGAATATATTATGTTGCTCCCTCTTTTTTATATTATTATTGTTTATGTCTAGATGGGTACGTATACATTGTTGATTCTTAATTAAATTGTAATTATGTATATATGCAGCAAATGTCAGTCATGTTAATGCAATAATAAGGTAAAGGTGGAGAACAATGCAATGGAGCACACAAATACAATTGCGCTATGTGATTTACTGGGTAGGGTGTAGGACGATGAGTAACGCACCATCTAACACTACTAAATTTTAATTAACGCATTATGTCGGCCACATCTCATTTCAGGCAAGTGTCGATAACTGTAATTATCTTAAATAAGTACAGTAAGTTTTATTATCCTATTAATACTTTACTGAATAGTTATGTTCTTTATATAATGTATGCTATATAATATGTAACACAATATTTATAATAAACAAAATCTCAAAACAAATGTGCCAAAAAAATATCGAGACTTCATCAATTACTTTCATTGGTCATGAAAAAGTGTATGTCTAGTTTTATTTTAATTTATTGTTTTGAGAATTTTTACTTTACAGCCATAATATGTGTAGTTCAACCGTTATAAATATAATATGAAACCGATTGTAGTTATTCAATGTTCGAAGTTCTTATTGATGATGACATTTAATATGTCAAAATAAAAATTTGGTTTATAGATAAGATAAGTTTAGTAAAATATTTATCTTATTTTTTTGTTGCGTTAGTCGGATATCTTAAAAATCCATACCATCGTGTGCACAATTTTTTTAGTGTACAAATATGCATGTGATTTCATTGAGTATATGAAAGAGCAAAATTTTTATTTAAAATAATAGTATAATATATATATATATATATATATATATATATATAATCTTACATCATTTAACTGTAAACATAGATTATCCAGCATTTTTACTTAGCTACAAAAATTACAGAATCTATAAAAGAATGATGCTTCTACAACAATAATTCATTTTTATTTAGTAGTCAAAAATTACTGAGATAGTTGTCGTTAAGCCCCACAGTTTAAAAAATTGACTTTTAGAAGACAAAGTCAGTATTTCAATATTATGAGTAATTTATTATCATTTTTTAACTAGACTGCTGTGCGGTATAAATTCACATTCATTTTTATAAAAAAAGATTTTTTCAAACATTTACAAAAAAATTATTAAAAAATTATTATTGTATGCAAAAATATTGTGTTATGCTATCTATACACTCTTTATTATAAGTTAACTTTTAACGCTTTTTGTTGGATAAAAGACTACGGTAATATTATGTTCCTTGTTTATGTTTTATATTTGGCGGTATTTCTTCTTGCGGTGTGATTTTTTAAATAAGAATTTTATTCTAAATGTTTTAATATTATTATTGAATTTGTCGTCAGTAAAACTTACACATTTTTTACAATAAGGCTTTGAGAAAATTTTCTACTTGTGTAAATAATGTTTGCTACTTTCAAAAATAGATATCCAACATTCAATGTATGCGTGATTTGTAACTATGATGTTACTTTTAACATATTTATAAATTGCAGACCTTGAAGAAACTATGTATGCCCAAATAACAACGTGGCCAGTTTGGCTATTGTTCTAAGAACCGAAAAATTAGAAGGACATAAATATGTTTGATTTTAATGTATTATTGTATCGCTGAGAAATGATTAGTATCCAAAATATTTTGCCCGACATTAAGCTTTTGAATAAATTATTTAGTCTCAAAAAGATTTATTTATTAAAAATCAAATGAAAGAACCAATAACAATATTCATAATCAACTATTAAAAAATGTGAAAGTTTTTTTCAATAGAATATATGACACGGGTAAATACCCTCCACAATGGCTCTCGTCGACGTTTATTCCTTTGTCTAAAAAGAAATCCGCGAAAAAAAAATGCGAAAAACATAGACATTAGCCTCATGAGCCACACCTTGAAACTGTTCTAAAAATTATACACCAAAGACTCTACAGAAAATGTAAAAATACAATGAGTGAAACACAATTTGGGTTCAGACAAGAATTGGGCACAAGAGAAGCAATAATCGCTATACAAATCCTAGTACAAAACTGTTACGACCAAAGTAAGTCTATATATCTGTGCTTCATAGATTACGAGAAGGCGTTTGAAAGCGTACATCACAAACTCTTCAAGATCCTTAAAAATCTAGATATTGAACAAAAAGACCTTAGATGTATTGAAAATTTGTACTGGAAACAGACAGCACAAGTTAAAATTGATAACGAAACAACCAACCCAATACATATCTGAAGACGAGTTAGACAGGGGTGTGTTTTGCCACCTCTCCTATTTAACTTGTACTCGGATAACATATTCCAAGAAGCACTCAATAATATCGAAAAAGGCATCAAGGTAAACGGAAAATGGATAAAAGACATTCGATATGCGGACGACACAATAGTAATAGCTTACAGCATAGAAAATCTACAGCAATTAGTTAATAGAGTAGGAGCGAAAAGTAAACAAATGGGATTCAATATTAATATCGGGAAAACAAAATTTATGGTTATTAGCAGAGATTCAGACACAACGAGAGGGGAATAACGTTTGACGATCTACCCATTGAGCGGGTGAACAAATTCAAATATTTGGGTACATGGCTTACCGAGCAATGGACATCTGATGTCGAAATAAAATGCAGGATTGCAAATGCACGTAGCGCATTTATGAAGTTTAAAAAACCAACACTGACTTCGATATCAACCGTAAGCTGTGATTCATCAAATGTTATATATGGTCAGTTCTCCTATATGGTATGAACAGATGGACCTTGAAAACAGTTTCAAAGAACAAAATTGAGGTCTTTGAGATGTGGCTGTACCGTAGAATATTAAAAATCCCCTGAACAGCAAGAGCCACAAACGAGAAAGTGCTCTGGCGAGTTAACAAAGACCACGAGCTATTGGTTACAATAAAGAAAAGGAAAACCGCATACCTAGGACATCTAATGCGAAATCAAAAATATA
Organism: Tachinus sp. AB-2021; assembly: GCA_030264575.1. Classification (NCBI taxonomy): domain Eukaryota; kingdom Metazoa; phylum Arthropoda; class Insecta; order Coleoptera; family Staphylinidae; genus Tachinus; species Tachinus sp. AB-2021. The sequence continues at coordinate 11,855 of JARJEC010102495.1, forward strand.
ACATATTGCAACTAATAATTGAAGGCA
>JARJEC010102501.1:0-16719 GCA_030264575.1 Tachinus sp. AB-2021
TCTATTTGTATTTTACTTTTGGTTCGTAAAATTTTCTTTAAAATTTATTTATGTACTAAGAAATAAAAACATTATAACATTAATAACATATTCAAAAAACATCACAACTAATTTGTTCTAATTATGTATAAATAAGAATTTGTCAATATTTTATTATTTTTTAGTATTGGATCATTTCAGAAAATGCGTATTATATTAAATTATGCAAGTTTGTATTGGGTATCGACAATTCTATTTATTATTTACCACATTGAAGAAGGCGCCACACGTATTTTATGTGAACAATTTGATCCTGATTTATTTTGGAAATATCTTGATAAATACAATGTGAGTTATATCGAAGTAATTAACTAAATGTTAAGATTTTACTAATTTCTAGATTGATATGGTGATGTTACCACCATCTCAAGCTATTAGAAGTTATAACGTTAAGCCTGAAAATTATGAACCAAAAAGTTTGAAACTACTTACTATAGGTGGAAGTACAATGTCTGCAGTATATATTGATCTGATTCGCAAATCTTTGCCTAATACTGATTTGTTGATGGGATATGGATTAACAGAATTGGGTATTGTTATTGCGAGTTTTCCAAATAATGAAATCTTTAAACATAAACCTTACACCACCGGATATCCTTTGCCGGGATATCAATACAAGGTGTGTATAAAAACTAAATATTAATTTTATTTATAAAAAAATTAACGGCTTGTAGGACAGATTATAAGTTCTTTATATCATAATATTAAGTTATAATTTATGGCAATTGATGAAATTAAATAATTTTTTATTGAATTCAATTTTAGTACTTTTTCCAAATAATTTTAACTATAAATAGCATTTACATGAAATAATTTATTTTAGATAATAGATATAGATACTGATCAACCACTAGGTTTTAATAAAGTTGGCGAGTTACGTATAAAATCTCTGAATCCGATGAATGGATATTACCAAAAGGATTCTACCGCTTGTTACGATAACGAAGGGTTTTTAAAAACAGGTGATTTGTTGTATTACGACGAAGATTTTTGTTTTTATGTCACCGATCGCATTAAAGAAATGTTTAAATACCTCTCTTGGCATATAATTCCTGCCAAATTGGAAGCCATCTTGGAAAAACACGACGATGTACAATTGGCAGCGGTTGTTGGCATTCCGCATGCGGAAGATGATAATCATGCAGCTGGTGTGGTTGTTTTGCGTCAAGATTCAAATATTACAGAACAAGAACTGCTCGAATTTATAAATACGCAAGTAGAAGAAAGAAATAGAATAAGGGCTGGTATCAAAATAATAAAATCTATGCCTTTTACACCTACTGGAAAAATTGTTAGAAGGCATATTCGTGATATGATTCTCGACGGTACTATTAATAGATTATAATTAATTGTATTAATTTAAATAGAATTAGGAATTGTTAGATTAGATAAGCCTATGACATACTGGTATTGTAAATAATAATATGTTTATTGTAATTAATAAAATACATTTAAGATAAATAAGTATTCATGTTTGATTTATATTGTTATGCATATAGTCAGTGGCTGGCAGACTTACGGTATTTTTACAAAACTTATATGTTTTTATTAACTCTCTTATATCTACCGTAGATGAAATGAACACCTTCTTTTTTTTCCTTTTTCTTCCTGAAGTGGTTCGTCAAGAGTCCCTGCACTATGGTCCCGATGGTCCTATTGTGCACCTCTGACATCTTACATCGTTAGCAGTTCTGTATCTTCTATGAATTACAGGAGGTTTTGTCTGGGGATCGTTTTCAGTTCTTCTTGGGCTAGCATATGCTTGCCAAAGTGAACTGTGCGTTGCTTGTTGAATGCTTTGCATTCACACAGCAGATGCTGTCCTCCAAATATCTGTGGCATAGTGGATTTTCTTGTATACCCAATCTATGCATCTACTTATTAAGACCACAGTGTCTTGTAATCGTCCTGTGAATCTTTGTAGTTTTATTTGACTCATTTGTGATACTTCCTTTTGAGTATTTTGTGTGTGGTTTTGTACCATGGAAACATTTAATCTTATTAAGTGTCATACGTTTGTTTTAATAGGTTAATAAATTATCAAAAGTTAAAATAGATCGTAGAAACTAATTATTTAGTAAAATAAAATATTCAATTATTACAATATTTTTTTAAATTTACTGACACATCAGAGCATTATTATTTTCGTTTTAAGTAGGTACTTGTAACAATGCAACAGGTAAACGGTTTTTATAATTTTTTTATAAAATATGAAATTTTATTAACAATTATTACCTATGTTTTGGTTAAACATAAAACGTTGAGACATTACGGGCGTTAGTAGATAATAATACCCTAAGCCGACATACACCCTTGATACCTCAATAACAACTAAAAAAATGGTAAAATCAGTATAATTTGCTAATTATATTATATTGAAACTAAATATTTCAACGCGAGAAACATTATATATTAATATATATATATATATATATATATTGCTAAACACCGATATTTTAGACAATTATTTACTTAAAAATCAGGAAAGTATTACAGTATTGGCGAGGAACTATATTGAAATACGAGGCATTTTGTGCCGAGTATTTTAAAGCTCCGAATCATGTCAGGCATTTTACGGATATGTATTGTATTAATTTTTTTCGGAAATCGTAAAAAATAGTGTATATAAAATTCTAATTGTGAGTAAAAATTAAGTTTGTTATTTTGTTGTCTGCATAGTCACAAACAAATAATTTAATAAATAAATTATATAAGAGTCTTGTAAAGTTATCAAAAGTAACTAGTCGTTAAAATTGACCTTTTCTGCGCATAAATAAGCAAAAGTCATAGAAATGACGATTTTCAAAAAAAAATTTCAATATACAATTTAAGCTTTCAAATTTACAATTTGCCCATAGAATAAACCATGAAAACAATAACTTCTGTCTTGAATTAGTGTAAATTTGTTACTCAAGCACGAACGCCTGCATAACATAACACAAAGTGCTATCACTGATCGCATTACCCAAAATGTGTGTTCATTTCAGCAAAATCAAACTCAGTCATGAGGAATTGTGAACGGGGGTGGCGGGCAGACGCCGAACGGCATGGGGCGCATTTTATGATATATAGTCCTGTAGGGAGAGACGTTAACTTATAACCAGAACGCGTGCAACATCAAAATGAATGTCAAATTTGTTTCGCGGCGGTGATTTGTTGGCGCCACTCTATTTAACAGACATAGGATCGCTTCCAGCTGGGGAATTTGCGTGAAATGTATTTTGCGACTCGGGGTGCCGCAATTGCAATTAATATTATGGATTATTTTTGAAAATGTTAATACAATAATAAAATTTATTATAAGTCTCTAGTTACATATTACCAACATGTATATCAGTCATTTTTTTATTTTAAAGCCATTGGTTCCATCTATGAATTCAAATATAAACTAACTACTTTCTTGTTTTGTTAAACGTGCACAGAGGGCGATAGCAGCATAATATAATTATTAAATTTTATGATAATTTGTAATTTTGAGTTATGTAATCATAGAATTTTAAAAATGTATATGTACATTCAATAATTATCTTACTTCTACAAGTTCTTTTGTAAAATCTATCGTTTAATTTACCAGAATTCAGAATTATATATGGTTTTTCATTAAGAGCGACGCATTATGCTTTCTCTATTAAAAGAATTGTGGGTTAGTTATGGAAATGATTTTTATTTCAAATTAAAGTACATTCAATGCCATTATTTATGGAATACGACATTGTTCAAATGTCCGCCGCGGAAACGCTGGACCCAATTTTCCATGACTCGAGTACACAAATCGACCGAAATACCAAACATTTGCGTTCGATATAGACCAGCAGATCTTCTAACGTTTCTGGCTTGTTGGCATAGACCAGCGATTTAATGTAATCCCAAAGAAAAAAGTCTAAAGCGGATAAGTCGCACAAACGAGGCGGCCATTCGCGATAACCGTTCCGTCAGATAACCTTTGTCTTCAATAATTCGATTGTTATATTATCATACGAGGCGCCGTCCTGTTGGAACCACATATCGTCCAATTCCATAACGTCGAACTGGTCCTAAAAATATTCCGATATAATGGCCCTATCGATCGCCGTTGACAGTTGTTGGTGCACCGTTTTCACCAAAAAAGAAAAATGGGCCGCTAACGCCGCCAGCATGAAAACCGCACCAAACAGTTAATTTTTTTGAAGTTGTGACGTGTACATTACTTCAGGCTGCTCACTCGACCATATGCAAAAATATTGCGTGTTGTCCATAATTAAATAGCATATACTGACGTTTCAAAATGTGACAGAATTGCAGAACCAACTTCACTCCTGTTCGAGAAATGTCAAAAACAAAATGTGTCGCTCTTAATGAAAAACCCTTTAGTAAAAATTCTGTATTAGAGCAACTAATATCAGCAACATTATTACTACTAGCTAAAGTATTGTTACTTTCTATAGCTGTACAGGGTGGCCAAATTTCGACGTTGCTATAGGCTATCTTGGAAACTAAAAATGCTAGTCTCGACCTAATTTTGTAAGATGAGTTTAATGGAAGTAAAATGATTTTTCTATAATTCTTACATTCCGAGGAAAACGTGATATTTCGAATTTGTTTGTTTTCTATAATGGCCACTATCTGGTTAATTTTTTAAGTTATGGAAACAATAGTAACACATCTTAGGCGTAGTCAGTATTTTTTTCCGATTTTGAATTTTATATATATATTTGATCAACTTCTTTTTAAATGGATAGTTTCCATCCAAAAAAAGTCCATTATATTTTTATAAAATGTATAATTTTATCTCGATTTCAACGATGTATAGTTTATTGGGTTTGCAGTTACTAATAACAATTTATTTTTATTTTAAGTCCGCCTTCGTGTGGATTTATAATAATTTTTCCGTGATTTTGTGCTTCAAATTATTTACACAGGGTTATTAACATTTATTTCAAATTGTAAAAGTTTATTTATGACAAGTAAAATAAAGAAAACTGTTTTTAAATAAAAATAACTATTTAATTGTTATTGCATAGTAAAAACCGTCTGTTGCTAAGATTACGCAAAAAACAATGTAAGACAAGTAAAAACAAGTAATTCAGTTTAATAAAATATTAGTTTATTAGCAGTTCTTTCATAATTTGCATAGATTTTAATTTAATTAATGACTAAAAATGTAATTATTTATTTTTGGTAACAGCTAGCCCAGTAAACTGTATATCATTTAAATCAGGACAACATTCTAAATTTTATAAAAACATAGCGCACTATAGTTTCTATTTGAAAAACAAAAGTGAATCAAATATTTCAAAAATGTAAAGTAAATACTGATTAGGTTCAGACTTCTTCTTGCATTTCTAGTTTCCGAGATAGCCTATAGGACTATGGCCAACCTGTACTTCTACGAACTAGCATACTGTTATCAAAGTATAACATTTCCAATACACAAAGAGTAAATGACTATTTTGGTGAACGTAAATTAGTAATTGATTTGCTTATGGATCATATTTTAAATCGCCTAAAATAACAAATTAAAATTATCCACCAAAACATATATATTATTACAAATGATTATAAACAAGTACAATAATAATGCATATTATCATAGAATGATAGCGTCTAAACATTATAGTCAAGTAAATCATATTCAATTATATTATAATTTAATATTAAAATAATCTTGATTATTATAATTTTATTCTATTTATCAAACAAGTGACATTTTAAATTACATTTTAAAACATAAACTTATTAACAAAGAATACACTCAATGAAAATGTTTTAAATAATATTGTTCCGAGTATAGCATGGGAGATTTTTGTTGTATTAAGTCTATATGGTGGTAAATAAATGTTAACAAAACCTAGTAGAATGTGGTGTTTCACATTTATTTTGTTGTACATTTTTCATTATTTTTTAATAGAGAAACATACATAATTAATAAATTAATAATAATTCATATGCCATAAGCAAAAATGTAGTAAAACCAAAAATAATCTTTGCAATACAAAATAAAACATCTGATAATACTTTTTGCTGTAAAAAAAACAAAGTTCATTTCAATGTATTATCAAATCGAGATTTTGATCAACAACAATTTAACCTAACCTAACCTAACAATTAGTATATGTTACTAGTTGTATTAAATCAGTAATTAAGTTAAGACTTTGTATAAACAGCTTACTGTAAAACCTTATACATGTTTTGGCGCTATTAATGGAAATTTTTTGAAAAATTTGCCCAATTAATTAACCCAAACGTTGTTCAATTTTTCTTAATTAAAAGAAATGCCTGAAAATGCCAATCTATTTTACGCGTACGCAATGAACAAAAACTAAATAATCAATTTATATAAAATATAAACAGTATAAGTCCAAATATGGATTCACGAGGCACATTCATATCTAACGCAGGCGGATAAACAAATGATGTAGAATTGATAATATATTTTTGTATGGTAACCGCTAACGTATTTAATATTCGAAAGGTATAATTAAAAAATCTTAAAAATAAAATATTTTTATGTATGTTTTGATCTTTCTAAAACAACGTTAAACAAAAAATATGAAGTTATCATAGCAACGGTGTTATATATGTTATATATGTTAATAACAAATAACAAACTTTAGATCTGTAAACGGCTTTTTTAGTCAAAAATATAGGGCAAAAATTTTTAAAGAAGTTTAAAATTTTGTAAAAAGTGTCAAACTGTATTTATTTTTATGAGATATACCACTGGTTAAAATTAACACACGTATTTCTTTTACACCCTGCATATCGTTCGTAAACTAATGTATTTAGTAAAAGTTTAAATACAGATTTAAAAAAATTGCTGGTACATGATTTTAAACTTTTAGTTGCTATTCCTTTGATCAATCTGACGATTTGTGGTATAAAAGGTATAACTCGTGTTTGGCTAGTCGCCTAGAATGAACAATTCATTATTTTTATAAATATAATATATATTATAAGTATTTAAGCAATTTAACACATTTTTCTTTAACATTGTAATAAAATTTTATTTTTAATTTTAGGATGGAGAGACTTGGAAAAATGTTTTTATATTAGGCGCAGTGATACATTTTATGGGTGTAATATTCTATGGTTTGTTTGCGTCAGGTGATCTACAACCATGGGCTGATCCCGAAGCTGAAGAAGAAAAACAATGGAATCCTATGGACGAGAATATTCAAATTAAAAAATCACCAACGGTTAGTCATATATTATTTTTAATTAACATTTTATAAATATATATTTTTACAATAGACACAAAGTAATGGCCTTCTACAAACTTCGCTTTCGGGAAAAACAATTACATACGGTTCTGTGGAACAACCGGCACCACCACCAATTCCACCACAACCCCAGGCAATGGGTCATACTGTTCCGGTAAATCCCTTTACGGCAGGATCTACGGGAAACACAAATCCCTTCAACAATCCTTTTAGACAGGAAGCAGTGCAACCTCAAGCAGAAGATGCTTATCTTCATGGTACTATTGAAGATAGAAATTATTAAAGATTGTAAGGAGGTATAATTCTTGTGTTCAAACCAATTTAAATAGATTGCAAACTTTATTATTTAAAACATTAAACAGAAATAGTAAGAAATAATTTTGATCAAGTATTAATAAATTAATAATAATGCCTTATTGAAAGAAAGATATGATGGCATCTACAAGTCATAGTCAATTCAGTAATTGCGTTTTCAAACATTACCATTTGCCCTATGTTTATAATTATTATTGAGTTATGTTAGAATATTGGAAATAAAAGAGAATTTAACATAAAAATATCAGCAATTGTTAGTCACTGGGCACGTAATATGCATTTAAAAAAATTATATATAAATGGAGGTCAATTTTAATGTAAAATTTGTTACAAAATAATAAAAATAACCTTTATTCTATTAGATAAATAAAATAACAAAAATGAGTAGTACATACTTGTTGCAGGTTTAAAAAATAACTATTATTAGATAGATTAAAAATATATATTTATGAAAAACTTATTTTATTGAACATGTTTGTTTGTGTACTTAACATGGACAGTATGATGTATATCTTATTGTTTATATTATAATAACAACTTTTGTTTAATTATACACAATATCATAATTCATTCAATTATTATTTGTAGTTTTATAAAATTAATTACATAAAATTAATGTTGTATAAAAAGTGATGTAGATTAAATTGCTCTCAGAAATAAAATAAAGTAAAATATTTTCAATTATGTAAAAATTGTTAATTTAATCAGATGTTTGTACTGAAAATAATAAGATTTTTGATATAAACAATATAAGAAACATCTAATTAGATAATCTTTGTAAATAGAATAACACGACCAAGAAATTAGGTTTGAAGTTTTGGAGTTGCAGTTTTATATGCATGTACTATGTGGTTTCATTAAAACTACATATCACTCAAGTTCAAATTGTTGATATCACAAAATAAACATTTTAGAAGCATTGCGTTATTCAAAACCTTTTTACAAATCTTTTAGTTCAGAATGTTAAGACCGGTGCATAGTTGATGCGTTTTTAACAGCACCTATCTCTTACGGTCGTCCCTTTTATCTAAACGAATCTTGATTTATATTAAGAACGTCATTTATACTCCAAATTTTATGTAATATACATATTTTTTTAATTTGCCTCGCTTTTTATATATGAATAATTTTTATTTGAATACATAATATATAATATATTTCTTGATTAATGATCTATATTAATCATGTATATAGATTATGTAACATCGTATATACCTTACAACTTGAATTTAAATTATTTATTTTTTTAAATGTAAAGCAATGCGACATTCGATAGCTTCAGATATTTTATGCATTAAATTTTATAAAACTAAAATTATAAATGAAGGGTTATCTGTCCATGAATATTGTACAAATTAGTTACTGTTGAGTAATAAAATATATTTATTGAAATGTTTCTACAAATATTATTTAAAATGATATATAAAAATAATTACTTAATGTGTAATAATACTATATGTAATGTAATCAGTCTTTGATTTTGTTTAATATATTTTCGCGATATTTTCGCACAAATATATCATAAAGCATTCTATTTGATTGCAAAGAATAATTATATTTTAAAATAGTTTTTAAGAAAAAACTATTTTGGGGATATATGATCCTCAAAGGCTGTGCTGACAATAATAAAACGGTAATTATACTAACATGTGTGTTACCTGAAATCGTTGATAATAATAATAACGAGATAATAATTAAAACTAATCTTAGATAGTGCGTATGCGTGACAGGGGGAATAGAGAGCAAAGGAAGACAAGTACAAATCTGTTAGAAGAAAGTGTGATTTGGGCGTGTTGCAATAATTTGTTTCAGTATCTAGGAATCTGCATTAAAAAATACCATTATTATGTATAACGCTTTTACAACATTTTTTATTCATTTTCATATTTTCTTTTTGGTTATTCATGACTTACATACATACAGGAGTATTGGTATATATGTAATTAGCCTAATATAAAAGTGACATAAAATAGAAATTCAAAATAATTTATTATTCATATTCTTTTTTTACTAAAATAATTTATCCAAAATTATATATAATAAGAACATATTGTGGTAATTTGAAGAAACATTTGATGATTGATAAGAAAAAATTAAATAATTTGCTCTTTCGTAATATTCTAGAATTCTAGAATTTTTCAAATGACAATTTTTTATATACTTATAATAAGAGTACGTTTTTACATGACGAACAGGAAAAATGCGATAGAAAAACATCTTCATTCATACTACTTACGTCTCTTCCTTTCTTTCTAATTTTATTCTTAACATTTTTATACTTTCTGCCATACACTTCTTTATACTTCGATGGTATTAAATTCAATAAATATTTTCCGCGTCGATGATTTCAATTGGTATTTTCTCATTTTTATTTATCGATATCACAACCATTTTCTTTACAATTTTATTAAGAAACAGTAAAAGAAAATGTCTGTAACAACTATTTTACAATTTTCTAAGAATATATTTTTGTCAATATTTTATAGATATTTAAAAATCTAATTCAATTAAGTTAAAATTTAGATTTAGGTTCTTTATAAATAGAACAACTTTTTATATATGTTATCACGGAAATAAATCATCATGCGGTGATAGAAACAAATATAAATATTTGTTTCTATCACCGCATGATGATGGCCAGGTTGAAACTAGTCCGGTTCGATAAATACTTTCGTGATAAGATATATAAAAAGTTGTTTTATTTATAAAAAATGCAATATCACATAGTAAAGGCTACCATTATTCAATTCAAATTTTAGGTTCATCTAGAAAATAATATTTTTCGGTTAGATAGTGGCATTGCTCAGACTGACAAACATACTTAGTTATAAAATGATAAAGATATTTCAGTTGTAATATATTTATGACTATTTGGCTTTATAATTTCATTATAAACCAATTATGTTAATCAAATTATCTGTCATTTTAAAAAATTTAACAAATCAGATTCAACTTACAGTAAAAATCGCATATATGCAAGAATTACAACGATGGTAAGCAACGTAATAAAAATAAATTAAATTTTGAATAAATCAATTAATGTCTGTCAGTGCTAGATTCATAGCCTCATCAATGTATACTAATCGAATTATTTATAGTACCAGCAAGATAGTCTATGGATGGCGTTTTCGCGCAACGATAGAACGAATAATGTGAAAGAAATCTAGAGTATGCTCAGAGACAAAACCGGCGTCGAAGACACCTTCCATATCCCACGCTATGTTGGTCGTACTGTAATATCCGATATTTTTAACAAATTTAATCGAGGAAATCTTGGGAAATACTCAATTATTGGTTTAGAAAATATGTTTCTTAAGTTTTGTTGAAATGGTTTTAATCTTACTTCTAATAAGTTGTAACGCTATTTTTCTTTTTTCGAGGAAAGAAACACGGACACACTGACACACACACACACACACACACATATATATATATATATATATATACCAATACCTCTAGTATGTATTAAAATTAATTAGAAATGTTGATTTAGCATTTATGTTTTTTTTTGTTTTGAATTATTCTATTCTAATAAATCACAACAACACAATTACTAATTCAAATACTAAATGTATTATTGAATACAATTTAACCAAATAAAAGTTAAGTCAAATTTTAAATTTGATTTAGTTAAAAAAAATATTATAAAAGAAATTGATATAAATGTATTATATCATATCCATAGTCTTCCCAAACAATAAATAATCTTAAGTTTGAATTTATAATAATTATTTGAATTAAAATGAATACTTTTTTAAACAGATTCCTTCTTGTTCTCGTATGTGATGACTAAATTACAATATAATATAATATTGACTCATAAAATAGTTAAAGAAAATAGTTTAAGGGGGCCAGATAACAAATAGTTTAATGAAGTAATACATAACAAAATAAAATCTGTCGCTCTTAAATTGCTCAAATCAAGTTTGTTTTATGACTCAATATATAATTAGTTAATGTAGTAAATAAAATTGATTAGCAATTACAATAAGTATATTCGGCTTGAATAAATGTGCAAAATTCTTATAAAATCTATAAGGCACGAGTGTCAAAATGGAATTAAATGAGACAAATGCAAGAATTAATTTTTAAAATATTGAAGCAATATATAAACTAAAAATAAAAATAATAAAATAATCTCTATTACCTTATTAATTTGATAAGATCGAAGCACATTTAACGAAATAAAAACCACAATATAATAAGATTTAAAATGGCGTCATGCATAATTGCATTTAATCACTGTAAATCTTCTTAGCTAAAAATAATTTATATGCAATCTAATAAAACGATTAATTAGTTAGCTCATCAGAATGTAAATAATTGTATAATGATTCTTCAAATGTGTATTTGTTTGAAAATAAAAATGTGAGTTACTTAGCAATACAAATACAACATAATACAATACGATAACATTAGAAATTAAATTAATGCTTTAAATTATGTAAGTACATTATATGTATCAATAATCGAAAAGAATTCAGTTAATTTTGTATAAATGATTTATAGAGTTGATATTGTTTTGTTGTTTGTAAATATTTAACATAAAATGTATATATATAATTAAATTTAAATTGTTGATTTTTTTTGCTCTGGATGTTTTTTTGTTTTGGAGTCCATATTTTATTGGACCAATTAATCGTATATATTATATATAAATGTTAAATGTCATTGGTTAAAACTACAAAAAATCTATCGCCTTTTTAAGACTCTTCTCTCTCTGGTCAATATAATGCGTAAATGTAGATTATAATTTCCTGCTTATAGCTATTTAGATTTTATTTAATTAGAATAAAATAATAAATTCTATGAGCAATTTGCATTGCTAAATTGAACAAGTTTGTCATGCAGATTGAACGTATGATTAAAATCGTAAATATAGTGTAGGGGGCATAAAAATTAATAAACTAATTAATATATTGATACAACCTACTGGAGTTACCTAATAAACGATTTGCAGACAATTGGAAGTAAACTGTTGACGAGGGATTTCCAGTTAACTGTTTACTGTATACAATTATTAAGTGTTTTATTAATTAGCAACATTTCATAAATATCTATATATGTGGTATGTTTTTTTATTTCATTCTTAAGTATTTTTATTTATATCATGTAAAGGTCCACCTCATACTTAAAATACTATGGTATCGAGTTTATAGATATCTAAACGTGAAATATTTGTTAATTCGTGTACATTTTTGCAATGTAAACTAATTGGAATAACATTATTCTAATTGATGTATAAAATGACATAGGGTATAAATAAAACTACTCTGTTACAATGTCTTCTCTATTTCTACTTTAACCATCAACGTAAAATTAAAAAATTATGATAACAATACTAAATCCATTTTATTTTCTTTTATAAAATCCCGTCCTGCTAAATACACAAATCGACAAAACTTAATCATCAATGTAACTAGAATAATACATAATATATATAGAAATTATTTAAATTATGTGTCGTTTTCTCAATCCAGTTTGTGACACATTCAAAAAGTTTTATAAAGAATTTACTAATACATCAAATGAAATCAAATTAATTAAAATTTTAAATTAATTAAAATGCTAAATTTACACGATTTCTAAAAAGATAGTCATTGACCTATAACCAAGCTTGGAGGTATTATTCTATAAGATACTAATCATGAATGTTGTTATATGCAATATATTCATAAAACATCGCCATCGTCTATATAATACTAACCCACCCCGTTTAAGTATGATTTGTACTTAGTTTAAAAAATTAACCAATAAATAAGTCAACAACAGTCAGGAACAGATATCTCATTCCTGATTAAAATAGTTTTCTTATGAATAATGCTAATTGTATTTGATTTAGTTGAACGTTCAGAAAATGTAGATGTAGATTTTTTCACAAAAAGTGAATTACAACGAGCTCGCAGATATTATATGGAATCTAAACAGGAAAAATACATTATCAAAAACTGATGAAGGAAGAAAAAGTACAACATGCTATGTATTTAAGTAAATAATTAATAGTAGTATATTTAGATATTATCTTTTCTTTAACTGGTCAACTGACCAAAAATTAACCAATGATAGCATTGGTTAATTTATGCATCATTTACAATTGAAGTACTGTATTGGCCTCGACGGTTAAATAAATAATAAAATATCCAAAAAAACTGTTCCATTATGTATTCTATTAAACTACGTTACTGGATGACGAACGTTAAACAAAATTAAAAAACATTGAGTTATAAGATTAGAGCCACTAACACGCATACTTCAAACATAAAGTTAATGGAATTTCTAACAAATCTTAACAGATTAATTACCATTTAAGGTAAGTTCCAAGAAGCCCTAGAACTGGTTCGGAAAAAGTTATAATTAATCACACATCACATTTATATCTGAACACCATCTAAAGAAACCAGTCAACAATGTTCCGATTGAATAAGATGAAGATAAAGAATAAGAGACTTTTCAAACTAGGCGAATTCAGCGACAGAATATTTGCGTTGGCAATAAATTACAATTGCATGGCGACACTACAACTTGGCGGCAGTTGGGCTAGTAAAAACAGAAGCTGCGTGCTTTTTTATAAATCTACAGATACACAAACAACACAGGCTACATTTTCTCAACTGTCTAGAGAAGCTAATATAATTTACAGGCAACCAATAGTGCATCGCATTGAAGCAAGAAATGAAAAGAATAATTGGTTTAAGTGTTAGTGCCACCGGAAGTAATAATGACATAGGTACACATAGAACATACAATAATAAAAGGGCAATAAAAGGACATTGAAACCGCATATAAAAGGAGGTCGGTTGCCGGTCCTAATATAGAAGAAATTTTGCTTCGCGGCTTGTAAGAAGCCAGGCTTCCTGGATTATAGGTTTAGTTGGACTAGAGTAAATAGTTAATATAGTAGAAAATATATTAATTATGGATAATAAATTCCATTGTTAAATCATTTAGTTGTAAATAGGTCACTAGCCATTGGCTACTATCGAACAGGATTTAAAGCTTTTCCAATAGCTCTGCAAATGCTATTCTTAAATTAATAATTAATTAATTCTGTTATCAATCAATACATATTTAAATTTTCAAAAATTATTGCTTACTGTTTCATATTAAGGTCTGCAAATCCATAATCACGCAGCGGCTTTGCGTCATAGAGGAATAACTCAAATAGATACGCACAGTGCCAAAACTGCATATTTGCTATATTATTTGGGATACCTAATTACTACATGTTAAATCCGGCAGCACGGCGACGAGCAAAGCAAAACATTATTGAAGAAAGACTTTGATAGTGAACCTAATCTAACCTAAGCTACGAAATATAAGTTATAAGAAAAAGAAATGAGTGATGTACTCATGTTTATCATATATTTATTAAAATTATTGTATGCCTAGCAACACTGCACCAACGTGATTTACTGAAAATATATAAAACTAGCGAAGTAAAAATATTTGTTCAGAGTTATGAATGAAACATTTTTTCTGCAATCCTAAAAACATATTTTCACCGCTTTTGTTTTTTTTTTTCATTGATATCAGTAAAAAACTATATTTCTGTATTTTAACTGCTAGAGTATCACTTTGTATACATTTTAGTTTAAGAAGAGGCTTCATTATCAAATCGTTTTTAGTTATTAGAAATTACAACCGATGGCGCTGTGATAAATAAATTAATTAAAACAACTTATAAGTTATATTGACTTTATGTATTTGTTCAATTAGGTGGAACGTATAGATTATAAAAACAATAATTTCTATATTCCAATTGTATTTAATAGTATATTACATATCAAAAGTTGTAACTAGCATATTACGCACAACTGGAAAAGTTGCGCAGGACCCGCGTTTCGGGGAATGCAGTAATTTTAGAAGTGCCTTACAACTAAGTTATATACTATACCATTTCTACAACTGCGTTTCTACAAATAAAAATTAACATTTTTTAATTATTCGGAATTGCCTTGGAAATGAGAACATGGCAGATTTTAATTTGTTCACATTAATTAATCATAAATGTATTTATTTATATTGTTAGAACTGGTCGTTGCCTAGAAACCGCACTAGAAATTCCTAGAAATCCAAACAATGCAATAGAGCCTTGCGTAATGTGTACGTCCAATCGCACGGCAAGGCCTGTGCAAGGGCCCGCTTACGCAATTAATTAAATGTTGAAAATTGCTCTTTTTGCTATCACAAAAACTAAAAATGCTAGATGAATTCTGACAAGGTTGCCTCGAGCTAATTTTGAGAGATGAGTTTAATTTTAGTAAAATATTTTTTTATAATTTTTAGTTTCCAAGGAAGACGTGATTCTTGAAATCAGTCGTTTTCTATTATGGCCTTAGTTTGGTTTATTTCTCAAGTTATCGATACAGGACTAGCACATCCTACGGGCATTTTTTTACTTAGAATCCAGAGACGTAGTAACCATCTTTTTTCGACTTTTTTTTTCAAATAGAAACTATAGTGTGATATATTTTTAGAAAATATAGCATTTGCTCCTGATTTCAACGATATATAGTTTATTGGGTTTGGTGTTAGGAAAAACGGTATACTATTTTTTGTAAAAAATTTTACTGAAAACAAAACAAATTAACAAGTAGCCACTAATCAACTGATATTTTATATGACTGATTTTACTTGTTTAAATCTGTAATCTTGTTGCTTGCGTATCCTTGGCAACGGGCGTGTTTTACTATGCAAGAAAAATCAAAATAGCTATTTTTATTGAAAAAGAAGTTTGTATTGTTTTATTTATCATAAATTAATTTTGATTTGCAAAAGATGAAATGATAATTATATTGATTATTTATATTTTTGGTTTCTTTTAAGATAGATTTAGAATTTCTTGTTATAGTTTAGCCGTTGCACTTTCATTACGACACTTATTCGGTTACATATCGCATGTTGTACTGTTACTGTTAATAATTATTGGGATAACCCTAATATTAGCGAGCTGCCAAATATTACCATTTCACAATAATGAATTAAGGATGAATAATCCCTTCTGGGTAATTTTATTTATTTCTAAATATTTTGTCTACAGTTTAATTTAATCTTGTTTCTATTTTGCAGGATACAGATATCGAATCTGTACATTATGATTTTTTTGTTGTTGATTAAAATAACAAGTTTATCATTGATTATATGATAAACTTGTTATTTTAATCAA
>JARJEC010102520.1:0-10001 GCA_030264575.1 Tachinus sp. AB-2021
CCGTATGCGCACTTTATTAGAGATGCGATCTGTGAGTGCCAGTAACATCAGGTCACTGGGTCGCAAACCATCTTCAGCAGCCATCGGGTTTTGCGATAAAGGAGAAAACACATCTTCCTCTTCTTTAATTTCTTCTAAAGAGTGTTCATGTGTAGATACACTGCGTGTAGACGAAGGCAAAGACGAGGCTTTAAAGGTTTCAGAACTTTCTTTTTCAATATTCTTCTTTTTTTGTATTTTAGCTTGCTCAGCAGCATCCTCATCTTGTCTTAAATGAGAGATGAAAGCACGATCTGTACGCTTGCTTACCTCCTCAAATTCAGCCCCCAACTTAACACGGCTTTGCTTTCCATCATCAATAAAAGATGGAGTCATAAACTCGCTTTGAGACGTTGCTTTCGTTGAACCAGCTGAAACGTCAATAGAGTCTTGTTTTGATTCTGACAAGGCAAATAGCGCAGATTGAGTTTTTTCACCTTCAGTATGATCCTCCTGAACCGCCTCTTGATCTGTCTCGCTATCTTTAGAGATAATCTCTGTCAAGATAGGGATAAATTGAGTTATTTTCTTTTTATCTTCTGAAGAACTCATGCTCCCACCTCAAAACTTTGTATTGTATAACCTCTGGAATTATAATAACGCCAGCGTTCACGAGCATGTTTGCGCTCAGACTCATCTTGCCCAATAATTTCAATTAAGCGCAAGTAACGCTCAAAACCATCTGGCATAACTTCTCCCAAATTTACCAACACATCGCCATGTTGAGATTGACGGGCATCTGTCGTTAAAATAATGTTTGTCTGTTTGATCATGTGCTCAGGATCTACAGGAGTGCAATGTGGTAAAAACTCTAAAGCATCAAAGGTCCATAACGCCTCATCAAGCAACTTTAACATATGCTCTTGCCCAGTGACTGTGATCTTAGCACCTTGATTATGCGCTTTGCGTAACAGTCGGCAAGCATAGATGATTTTATCAATCACATTAAAGTGAAATGCCACGTTGGTCATATTTACTTATACATTTAGTTTAATGCAGCTGATCTATTGTCCATTGCCTATAAGAGCGATCAGCCATAGCACCCTCAATGCGCCTATTTTAAGCTAAAAATTAACAGAATGCTCAAACAACAACAAAAAGGTTGCTACTTGAATATAAGCGACACTCTTTGCTTATTTAACTGCTTTTTTTAACAAGTAGTGCGTCAATAATGCGACTGGGCGGCCCGTTGCACCCTTCTTGGCGCCTGACAACCAAGCTGTGCCAGCAATGTCTAAATGAGCCCACTTGTATGCCTTGGTAAAGCGTTGCAAAAACTTAGCTGCGGTTATTGCGCCCCCATCTCGACCACCAATATTGGCAATATCTGCAAAGTTACTTTTTAACAAATCATCATACTCATCATTCATCGGCATAGGCCAACATAAATCTGTAGCCCTCACCCCAGCTTGTTGTAGCTCGTTTTGTAACTCCTCATCATTGCTGAATAGGACGCTATTCACTTTCCCTAAAGCAACGACACAAGCACCTGTTAAAGTGGCAATATCAATCACGGCTTGCGGCTTATATTGCTCAGCATAGGTCAAGGCATCACACAAAATCAAACGCCCTTCTGCATCGGTATTTAACACCTCAATCGTTTGCCCCGACATGCTTGTAACCACATCTCCGGGTTTTACGGCAACTCCGCTAGGAAGGTTTTCACAACTTGGAATCAGCCCAACCACATTGACCTTGGGTTGCAATTGACCTAATGCAGCAAAGGTACCTAAAACACTAGCTGCACCACACATGTCAAACTTCATTTCATCCATACCTGCACCAGGTTTGATGGAAATTCCGCCAGAGTCAAATGTAATGCCTTTACCGACTAAAACAATGGGAGCGACTGTTTGATCAGCCCCGTTGTACTCCAACACAATGAACTTAGGTTGCTGCTCAGAGCCTTGTGACACTGCTAAAAATGCCCCCATATTTAACTCTTTAATATCATCAAGATCAAAAATCTGACTCTTAATGAGGGCGCACTCTTTACTCAATTTTTGCGCTGTTTCAGCTAGAAAACTGGGAGTAACATAATTTCCAGGACGATTTCCCAGCTCTTTTGCCAATTGAATCCCATTTGCAATAGCTTGGCCTGTACGAAGACCTGCTGTTACAGATGCAGTATGTTCAGACAAAAGTTCAATTGCTACTACTCTAACTGTTTGCTCTTTAGGTTTTTTAGTGAAATCGTACACATAGGCTGCAGCTATACCCTCTTTAACAATATTTTCAACAAGCTCTTCAGAAACATCAGGCAAAGCGTCCAGAGAAATTGTAGCTGTTTGTATTTGCTCATATTTTTTCAGCTCTGCAATCAAACGAACCATGGCCTTTTGTACATCTTTTGACGTTGACTTACCAAGACCTAAGAAAAACAAACGAGGTGTTTTTAACACAGGTAAATGACGCAGTAAAAGACAATCTCCTGCATTTGTCTTAAAATCACCATCATTCAATGCTGTCGTTAAGTATGTATTAATATCGACTGAGATTGTTTTTGTTTGCGCATCATCAGGAACGAGGATAATGATTGCTTGTGAATTAATATCGCCAAGGGCTGCTTTACTTGCAATAGAAAATTCCAGTTTCATTTAATTTATTACCTTTTTTACTTAAGTCGTTAGCGGATGTTATTTAACTCTTCAATCCGTAAGGAGCTGGCTCAAACATTTGCTGCCATATTAACAGTACTATTAACGATTGTAATCACAGTCATGTTAATCCGTACTTTAAGTATGGCATCAAAAGGGGCTGTAGCACCACAAGATGTCATGCTGGTTTTGGCATACGTGATGTTGGGTTACATCCCTATTTTACTGTCTTTAACACTATTTTTAACCATTGTTTTTGTTCTTGGGCGCATGTACCGAGATAGTGAAATGGTCATCTGGCAAGGGGCTGGTGCAGGAACGCTGAAGCTATTCAACCCCATACTCGGCTTTAGCTGGCCCATACTTGCGGGCATTGCTATTCTCATGCTGTTTGTATGGCCATGGAGTAACTCTCAAATCGCATCGATTGGTGAGCAGTTTCAGCAACGCAGTGAAATAGCGCATATACAACCGGGTCAGTTCATTTTATCAAGAAACAATAAGCGAGTTGCTTTCATTGAGAGCAAAGAAAATAGCACCGATCAAAACAACACAGAATACCCTGAAGGCAAAAATGCATTCTTACTAACCAATGATTTTGAAGCTGCCAAACAAACTATCCTCACAGCACAGTCAACACATGTTGTAACAGAAGGCAAACACAAATTTTTAGTTTTTGAAAATGGGCAGCAACTTGAGTTTGACCTCGCTCAAAAAATGACTTCCTTGCTCAACTTTGAACGTTATACCGTTCTTGTAAGCGATACGCAAGAGATCATCAGCTCAACACAAAAAGCAAAAGAAACACCTACAGAGCAGTTGCTATTAGAACCAACCCCCTCCAATCAAGGTGAGCTTTCATGGCGTTTAGGACTTATTTTTTCAGCCATTAATTTTATTTTACTGGCCATTCCATTAGGATATGCAAACCCCCGAGTTGGTCGCAACACCAACATGCTGTATGCCATTTTAACCTTCATCATTTACCTGAACTTGATCAATTTAGGACGCAACTGGATCAGCAGTGAAAAATTCAGCTTTTTATTTGTAATTCTATTTACTCATGGCGGCATGTTTGCAACTGGCATTTTCTTTTTACTCAAACGTCATTATGAATGGCGCGTACTCCCTAATTTTTCTTTCCTAAAAAAGAAGGATGTGCCAACCAAACATGCCAACAATACAGATGAGAAGATAAAGAAAATACAAGTTAAAAAACTAGAGCCCGTAAAACATAAGGCAGCTTGGGGTCGCTTACCCACGGTAAGAAAGCTTTTTTACAGTGAAATTACATCCGCTATATTTTTAGTTGCTTTGGGATTTTTATCGCTATTTTTCTTTTTTGACATTGTCGATGAGGTTGGTGACATGGGCCGCAAGGGCTATTCATTTTATCTGGTCCTGATGCGATGTTTACTACAACTCCCTATGCATTTGTATGAGCTCACCCCCATTGTGATTCTCATTGGCACCATATTTGTGCTGGCTCGCATGGCACAAAATTCGGAATTTACAATCTTAAGAACAAGTGGGCTTTCTCCCAGTTTGGCGCTTAGAATTCTTGTCATTGTAGGACTCATGGGTGCTGCCGCCACGTTTGTCATTGGAGATATCCTCATCCCCTCAGCCAACAAAATCTCTAACCAACTGATGGAATCATTCAATGTAGAAAAAGGTACCTTTGCAAGCAAGCACGTTGCATGGCTGAGAGATCATGATGATGAATATACCTATACAGTCAACCTGTACCAAGTTAACAGCACAGACTTAAAGCTTGTCAATATTTATATATTTGATGAAAGCAACCAATTAACTCAATGGATCAGTGCGCCCTCAGCTCAAATTAAAGCAGATGGTACCTGGATTTTGAAAAACACTTCACGCTCTACATTGTTGGACATTGGCACCCCAAATGCACGAATTCTTAAAGAAAATAAAGGCGAAATGGTGTGGAAAAATAATTTAAACGCTAACGTTGTATCCATTGCGACCAATAAAGAAACGGGCTTAGACCTTTTATCTTTATACCGTTTCATTGACCACTTAAATCAAAACGCACAGACCTCTGCCACTTACCTTTTCAGTTTCTGGCAAAAAATACTCTACCCCTTCTCATGCTTAGTCATGGTCATGCTAGCGCTTCCATTTGCTTATTTACATTTCCGTTCAGGAGGAATCAGTACAAAAATATTTGCTGGCGTCATGATCGGTATCACCTTCATCGTCATCAACAATATGTTTGGACATTTTGGGCAACTTCGCCAATGGCTTCCCATTGTATCTGCAGGTGTTCCTAGCCTGATCTATCTCATATTATCTTTTTCAGTGTTTTCTTGGCTGGTAAAAAATCGTTAGCTGAAGAGTTAATGCAGCATAAAAAATAGATCGTCAAATAGTTACGTCGTTAAAGCTAAAGCTTTGACTCGTTTTAATCGCTAATATTTAAGCCACTATCAAAAATATCTCAAAGCTCAAATTTTACTCAAGCTCTTCTTGGTCAAATAGTTGCATATTCACATCGAGCAACTCTACTGTGCTTTTTTTCTGAATACCAACGCTATGCTGAACCAATAACTCAATTAACTGATCTCCATCAATCAAGGTAATTGGCGCGGCACCTACAAACATTGCAGCCTCTGCACAACCATTTGAAAATTTACTGGTTGTAATAAAAGTACCTCTAATTGCATTATGGTAAGGTAGAGCACCACGCAATTGATCAATCAATGGGCGTGTAATGTTACTCTGCATACGCTTAACCTGAATAACTTCTGTTACGGTTGTAATACCCATCTGTATCTGCCCTTTAACATCGACTCCCTTATCACCAGATGCCTTTGTAACTACAACATTTTCATACCCCATAGCCTCAAGCAACACCCCCACCAATTTTTCAAATTTATAAGGATCTAAAGTGAACAACTGCTCTTTTAGGAGTTTCTTTTGCCGCTTATTGTACTCATTAATTTTATAAATAATTTCGTCTTGAGGTTGTCGCCATTTTTCAGAAGGTATACTACCAAGCCATTTTTTCCCGTCTTTTGTTATCTGGTAGTAAGCTCCCTCTCGCTCAATCAAGTTGCGAGAAAGCATGTTTAATAAGCGTCTATATAGTAATGAAGAACAAGCATTCTCACTACTCCATTTCGTATTTTTGCCCAAATACTCCATCCACTCTGGTAACAAGTCAGCTCGTTTAGCTTGCTCAAACAAGTTTAGCTGTTCAAGTAAGTATAAGATACCCTCGCGTTGATCAATTTTCTTCCATACCGTTTCATTTTTTTGAATAAAATCTTGTCCTTCCTCTGTTCTCTGCCAAATACCACAATGATTTAGCTCCATCAATACTGCATTTTTTATTGCCAAATAAGACCAGTAGCAATACCTTGGATTTAAAACATGATCATCTTGCTGCCAAATTTTTTGTGCTAATTGTGCTTCTTGTCCTTCGAGCCTTTGAGCAATCCAGCCATCAGGGGCAGACCAATCAATTGGATCTTGAGGTGTTCCAATCTGTTTATAAATTGTGTTGGTCATACTTCGTAATAGATCGTTACTGACCCCATTAATAGCCTTCATCATTGCAGTGATTTGAGCGTATGTGGGCAAATGCGGGGTTATGGTTCTTTCTGTCATTCTTTTACTCAATTTATTCAAATTACACTTTAATAATCTTTAAATAATACACGCTCTTATTACACAATATCAATTGATAGCGGAATAACACAAAAAAATTAAAGCATCTTATAAACGCAAAGCAGACATAACAATCTACAAACCCCAAAAACTCTCGCTGCAAAGGCTCTTTAAGTCACAACTGAGCACCAATGAACGACTTTAGGCAATTATTTTAAGTAAAAAGTGTAAGCAACACGATTATTTCTTGCACATCATATATGATAATATAATGATATCCAACTTAAAATAACTTAAAAAGCTAGTAATACTTAAAAAAATATATTGAACAACTAGCACTAAAAAATTTATTTTATAGAGCGAAAAGGAGAGCAAAATGAATAAGTCCGAAAAGGGTTGGTTTATTATTATTGGCGTGCTGTATTTGATCATGGGAGGAATTTCATTCTTTGACCCATTTACGACACTTGGAGTCCTCATCATTTTACTTGGCGTTTCAATGGTCGTTTCAGGAGGAATACTGTTATTTGGTGCAAAGAGAGCAATCTTTCAAACGCCTGCAGCTAGGGCTTTTGAAGGAATTCTCATTATCATCATAGGATTGATATTTCTATTTGGGAACATGGTTGCAAGTGGTATATTCTTATCTTACATGTTACTTGGTTGGTTTATTGTGACATCTGTGATTAATTTGCTATCACTTAAACTGCTCCCCCCCTCAGGATTAAAGATTTTTCTTGGCATCTTAAATATTTTTGTCATCATAGCAAGTATTTACTTATTATTCAGGCCACTTGGGGCAAGTCTTTTATTAGCATATACAGTCTCATTCTTATTTATTATCTTTGGAATGAATAGGCTGATTATTGCTTTTTCCAACTAAGGACTATGAAATTAAAAAGACCCTTCTCATTTGAAGGGTCTTTTTACAAACATTAAGGCGTTAAGGTAATGCCGATCAACAAATTGCATATTGGCTCTACGGGCTACGCCTATACACCTCTTTTTAAGAGGCTTTTAAAAGCTCTACAATCATTAAAACACGGGCTTTTGCCGGCAGTGTACAGGCAGATTTAACGATACCATCATCATCCGCACTTGAAATAACACCATCTCCCACTCGTGCAGCACGCACAACTGGCAAACCTTTAGATTGTGCTTGTCTCACCTGTGCAATCAAATTTTCATGAATGGTTCCATTGCCCGTTGCAGCAATGACAACACCTTTAACGCCAGCATTAACAAGCGCAGGTATGATCGCGCCAGTAGCTCCCGCATAACTGGTTACAATCTCTACCCAAGGCCACTTATTGACATCTTCAGGCAATTTGGCTGGTTTTAATAGTTGAGGTCCCTCAGGCCAAGCACGCCATTGTGAGACAACCTCTCCCTCAACCGAAGCAATTGCACCAGCCTCACCTGCATTGAATGCCTGTACGCGTGATGTATGCGTTTTTCTAACCTCTTCTCCACTGTATGCAAAGCCATCAAGCATTGCCAAAACACCTTTAGCGCCACTGCTTGCCAAGGTAATTGAGTTGATGAGGTTTAATGGCCCATCAGCGCCAAAAGCTGTCGCAGGTCGCATAGCTGCGGTTAATACGACAGGCTTAGTTGCATTCACAGTCAAATGTAAAAAATAAGCTGTCTCTTCTAGAGTGTCTGTTCCGTGAGTAATCACCACACCAGACACATCACGTCTAGCTAAGACCTCTTCAACTTTAAGCGCTAAATCACGCCAAATTTGAAACCTCATGTCCTTGCTATCAACTTGAGCAATTTGGTACCCTTCAAACTCGATTGAGTCTGGTACAGGAATGCCTGACAGCAACTCATGTACAGTACGTTGTGCTGCAGTATAAGCAACCAATTCGGTTTGACTATCTGCTGTGCCAGCAATAGTACCCCCTGTAGCCAAAATAACAACTTTACGCTTTGCACCAGCCTGAACCTGAGCTTGCGCTTGACTTTGCTGGGTTTGCGCCGAAGCAGATGTCATTACACCTGCAGCTACGCCTGTTAAAGCAACAGCTGGAATGAGCTTAGCTGGCGTAGAGATAAAGTTCCTACGAGATACGTCAGAATTAAAAATTTCCATATGACCCCCTTTGATCATTGATAAAAACACATGCAATTTACTACAAAATAGAACGAAAATTGCAAATACAATGATAGCTTATTCCTATTTATTCAGCTAGGAATATGATCAATGTTTTTTAAAGTCAACTATTAAATAGAACTAAGTCTAACTGATAAAAAAACCAGTTTAATTACATAATCCATCAATCTTTAAATAATGCTTGCATTATTTCAATTAACTGTATAAAATTACAGTTAACTGTATAAAAAAACAGTTTTAAAATGACAGGTTCTAAAACTATGAAACTAACGAAAAGACAACAAGAGATATTAGATCTTATCTCTGACTCCATTGTTAAAACAGGCGCCCCCCCTACCCGAGTAGAAATTGCGAATGCCTTTGGCTTTAAGTCACCCAATGCAGCAGAAGATCACCTCCAAGCACTTGCTCGAAAAAATGCCATTGAATTAGTCAGTGGCACATCACGAGGTATACGTTTAAAAGGTGTTGCCTCCACAAAACTTTACAGCAATCACATATTAGACACCGCCTTATCGCTACCACTCATTGGCCGCGTCGCTGCTGGTAGCCCTGTACTAGCTCAAGAGCATGTTGCCCGAACCTATCAAATAGAAGCATCTTTATTTAAACAAACACCTGATTACTTATTGCGTGTTAAAGGAATGAGTATGCGTGATGTGGGTATCATAGAAGGCGACTTATTAGCCGTTAAAAAATGCTCTGATGCTCGCAATGGACAAATTATTGTTGCCCGCATTGATGGAGATGTCACAGTTAAGCGTTTACAAAAAGACAGTGCTGGAGTCACTTTAATTGCTGAAAATCCAGACTTCAAGCCTATTCATGTTACAGAAGCCAATGACTTTGCAATAGAAGGTCTTGCAGTTGGTTTAATCAGAGACGAGGCACCTAACTAAGCAATAACACATCATACATGCAGGTGACAGGCACGTTTTTCTCATGAGCGCCCTCTTGTATTGAGAATATATTCATCAGTTAATCCTGTCTTACTCGATTCAGTGAAGGAGATTAATCATGACACATCTACTCAAACTTAAAAATTTATGCCAAAAGTATGGCTCTTCTTTTCTAGGAGACTATATCTTTACTCCAGAAACACCTGCTGAAAAACATCATGATGTATCTAAGTGGGATCCTACTTTTCAAATCCCAGCCTATATTCGCCGAGCCAATAAAGGCAAAACACACATCTGAACCATAATTGAAGGTTAATACCCTATATATGTTGAGGGATTAATACTTCATACAAAGCAAGCACTCACCTCAGATAAACGCATTGTATAGTTTTATACAATGCGTTTTTATATCTGCATTTCCTTCAGTAAGAACAATTTTTGAAGCACCAACTTCAAGATATCATATACAAATCAATCATGAATGATGATTCATGCTTATAATGTTCATTGCTTTATCATAAAAGCAAGCAAACCTTTGTTTCCATTTCTTTATTTCTATAGTGATGCCGTGTACATGAACATTGTAATTTTAGATGATTATCAAGATGCAATACGTAAGTTAGATTGCATACAAGAGGCCAGCCAATCATTCAACATCAAAATTCATACGAGTAATGCCAGAGGCATATCCCAACTCACTGGCCGTTTAAA